>PVJS01017549.1:0-36035 GCA_004027185.1 Glis glis
GCGTGTGTGCGTGTGTGTGCGTGTGTGTGTGTGTGTGTGTGTGTGTGTGTGTGTGTGGCGGGGGGTAACCCTTTCCTGGCCAGGGCCTCCCTCCCGCCCCTCCCCTCCCCCTCCCCGGAGGCCCGGAACAAAGCTGCCTTTATCCCGCGGTGGCTGCATTCCTCAGCACGTGAGGACAAAGGCAGGGCCACAGCAGCGCCAGGAGAGCCCGCCCTTCCCACGCCCGCCCCCCCACCGCCGCAGGAGCTGGGGTCGCCTCTGCGGGAGGAGCGGGAGGATGGCACCGCAGCCGGTGACCAGCACGCACAGACTGTACCCTCTGCCGGAAGCGCTTCCATCCCTCAGAGACTCCCTGCCCACCCCCAGGTGTCCCCCACACACACCCCCGCTGATTTAGGGGCCTCCTGTGGGCTCCTCACACCCCCACACCCCAGTGCCTTGAGTGGTCACTGCCGGTCCCCGGCCAGGCTCAGAGTCCCCAAGAGCAAAACCAGGGCTCAGTGTCCCCGCGGTCTCCCCAGAGCAGCCACTGCGCGTGGCCAACTGAGTGGGAGATGGGTGGTGGATGGAGGGGTGGAGGGAGGAATGAAGGGAGGAATGGAGGAGTAGAGAGATGGATGGATGGATGGATGGATGGATGGATGGATGGATGGATGGAGTAGAAGGATGATGGATGGGTGGATGGATGGATGAGTGGATGGATAGAGGGAAGGAGGGAGGGAGGGAGGGAGGGATAGAGAAATGGATGGATGGATGGATGGATGGATGGATGGATGGATGGATGGATGGGTTGGTGGATGGATGGATGGATGGATGGATGGGTGGATGGATGGATGGATGGATGGGTGGATGGGTGAATGAGTGGATGGACAGAAGGAGGGAGGGAGGGAGGGAGGGAGGAGTTGAGGGATGGATGGGTGGGTGGATGGATGGATAGATGGATGGGCAATGAGTATCTGAAACTTTGTTCCTAAACTTACTAGACAAAGTAAGGAAAGGATGTATGGATGGATGGGTCCCCTGGGAGGATAGGGAGGGACAGAGCCAGGTGTCTTTCGAGCCCACAGGGTGGGCAGGGAGAGGGTGTCTGAAAGCCGGCCCCTAGTCCCCCCTTGTTGGCCCAGTGATAGAGCTGGGGCGGCAGAGTTTCCAGAAGTCGCCGGGCCTGGGGGCGCACGCCTGTAATCCCAGTACTTGAGAGGTTGAGACAGGAGGATCGCAGGTTTGAAGCCAGCCTCAGCAATGTAGTGAGGCCCTGTGCAACCTAGTGACACCCTGTTTCCAAATAAAAAATAAAATATGACTGGTGGTTTAGCTCAGAGGTAAAACTCCCCTGGGTTCAATCCCCAGCACCACACACACACACACAAAACCAAAAAAACAACTCAGAAGTCCAGCACCCCGCCCTGCTCTGGCCCAGCCCCTCGCCGCGCCCCAGCCAGAGTCCCCCCACGGAATCCGCACAGGCTGGGGCCAGGACATTCCTAGGACCCGCTCACCTCATTTCCAACGTTTGTCTCTGGAGTGCCTACTGCATACCAGGCAGGATGGAACACAAACAGAAAAGAGAAACTGAGTCCTGTTCCCTCAGGAGCCCATAACCTGAACACACTGCATGAGACAGGGCTTTGGAGATGATCTGGAAAGACCAGAGAAGGGCAGATATTTGCCCAAAGTCACACAGCAGGGTCCAGCAAAGTGTGAATCAGGACCCAGGGTCCTAGACTCCTGACTCAGTGCTCCCCTCTGTACAGCACATGTCCAGGTGCAGAGGAGGGCTGGGTGACCATGGCGATCAAGGGAGAGGAGGAGGAGGAGGAGAAGGGAGGAGGGCTGAGGCTGCTGGCTGTGCGCCGGGCGTTTGTCTCTTACCCAGGATGTCTCTCACCCCTTCACCCCGTTGCATAGATGAGCCACTGAGGCACAGGGGGGAGGCGGGCTGGGGCGAGCCTGGGTCTCCTGTCAACACAGGCAGAGGGCAGAGGACACTGGAACTGCCAACACCTGGCTCACAGCAGGTGCTCAATTAATCTAAAAAGAAGAGAGGGAGGCCGGAGAGGGGAGCAGGGGTCCCTGACCACCGCTGCCGGTCGGTCACCGTGGATAGGACAAACACGCCCAGGGCTGCCGCACTGCGAGGCCTGGGGCTCCCCGCTGGGGTCCACCTTGAGTGGGAGCCGCCCGCCGGGGCCAGCTCGCCCTGGTCCCCAGCACCCCAGCTCCAGCGCCACCATCTAGACCGGGCTCCAGCTCCCGGGGTGGCCCAGGAGGCCGGCGGCCTTTCAGCCAGACATAAAGGCTGTGTCTAAAAACAAACAAACGACTTCCGGGGCAGAGGGCAGGGAAATGGTTCCAGGGGGTGTCGGGGTGTTGGGCAGCGCATTGGCCATTCAGCCTGACCCGCGGGGCCGTGAGGGGGACGGCAGGAATCAATCACCGCTGGGTGTGTTTGCGGAAGGACGCGTGTGGCCGTGACAGCAGCGAGGCTCCCAGGCGGTCCCCCGGGGACACGTGTCCACCATTGCTGACGTGCGGATTCCTCGGCCCAGGACAGGAGGGCGACGCAGCCCCGCGGCAGAGCTCCGCAGCCAGAGTCGGGGCCCGGGGGCTCCAGCGCCTGAGGGTCCCCGATCCATCTCCCGGTGAGCAGCCACAGCCCGGCTCTGTCTCCACCCGCCAAGCAGGTGCCAGGGTACAGCACCGGGCACCGGGCACCGAGGAGGTGCTCAGCAAAGACATCCGAGCACCCGGCCCCGCTCTGGCTCCTGCCGGGGCCTGGTCGTCTGCCCTCTGCACTCTCGCTCTCTCCCTGTCTCTGCCACCTCCATCCGCGGTGGCTGGAGCGGCCCCTGTCCCCACCCCCTTCGCCCATGGCTCACCCCAGCATCATCCTTCCAGAAAGGACTGTCTGGGCTGGGGAGAAAGCAGACTTGCTGGGGGGTGTCCCCTGCCTGTCCCCAACGTGAGGCAGCCGCGGCCGCTGCATCTCCCATCCTGCCTGAGTTTAACTTAACCAGGTTGAATTTAGCGGAGGTCAGCGGAACTGAACACAGGTGCCCGGCCCCAGAGCGGGACAGCGTGTGATGGGGACTCTCCCACCCCCGCGGGTGAAGGGGCCCCCCAGCCCAGCCCTCCTCTCCGCTCCCTGCTCCCCCACGTCTCACTGGATGTGACATCTGGCTCCCAGGAGAGTCACACTGAGGCCTCTAAACATAGGCCTCCGCTTCACCTGAGCCTCCCCAGTGATCATCCCTAAAGCTGGAGCAAGAGCCACTGCGATGGCTTTATTGAGAGATGGCAGGTGGCGCGACGTTTTCCCCTTCCACACCTGCCCTCCACACGAGATGCCACCCCATCGGCTCTCTCATAACCAGAACAGAAGGAGGCTGTTTAAATCCTTCTACCCAAGTACAACCCACACGCACGCATGGAAACGGGCAGATCATGGCTACAGAGCTCAGCAGTGCTTACCATGTGACCAGCCCTATATGGCCAGCCCCGGAGGTCCCCTCGGTGTCCCCTTAGAGTCATTACCCTGCAAGGGTGGCCACCATCTTGACTTAGCTCACCATCCGTGACTTTTGTGGTACTGGGGATTGAACCCAGGGGCATTTTCCCTCCAAGCTACACCCAAACCTTTTTATTTTTATTTTAAAACAGGGTCTCCCTAAGTTGCTGAGCGTCTCACCAAGTTGCAGAGGCTGGCCTCCAACCTGCGATCCTCCTGTCTCAGCCTCCCAAATCCTGGGATTACAGTCATGCACCACCACACCTGGCAACTTTTACCTACTTTTGTACTTTTTGTATAAATGGAATCACAGAGCATACGCTCTGTCCTGTTAAGTTGCTTTCGCTCAACACAGTATCTCTGAGACTCATCCATGGCATCCCATGTAGGGCCAGTTTGTTTATTCTCTTTGCTGTATGTAATTCCATGCATGCCTCTGCTAAAATGTATGTGTCCATTTTACTGTTGATGATGTATCAGTGAGTTTTTGCTGGGTAACAAAACATACCAAAGCTTAGTGGCTTAAAACAATGATCATCTACATAGCACATACTTCTGAAGGTGGATTAGGACAAATTCTGCAGCAAGCACTTATACGGTGCCCCCTTCTGCAGGTAGGTCTCCTGGTGGTGGTTGTGGTCTTGCCAGGCTTGGCTGGTCTCAGCCAGGCCAGCTCACGCGGTGCCTTCGGAGCTGGGCTGGTCTCGGTTGGCGGCAGCTGGCGAGCTCATCTCTGCTCCACCGTCGCTTGTCCTCCAGCAGGCTAGCGTGGACTGTTCGCACGGGAACCGCAGAGGGCCAAGAGAACAAGGAGCGTGTGGGGCTCTGAGGTTTGCCCTCAGAACCATTCTGCCGGCCACAGCACATCGCATGACCAGCACAGGTTCACGGGAGAAGAAACCGACTCTCTTAGTGGGGTGGGCTGCGCAGAACCATGGCTGTTCTTATAACCTGCCAAGACAGTTTTCAGCCGAGATGAAGAATTCAGCTGAGAACATTCTAGCGGTGCCTGTCTACCCGTGCCCATAAGGACACATTTCAGGGCGTGGGGGCGGCTCCTAGGAGGGGGTTGCGGGTCAGCGCGGATACCTTTGACTAGTCTTTCTTTGATGCTATAATGAAATAGCAGAGGCTGGACCACTTTACAGAGAAAAGAGATTTATTTAGCTCACAGTTCCGGGAGGTCCACGGGCATGGTGCAGGCGTTAGCTTGGCTCTGGTGACGGCCTCGTGGCAGGTGGCATCGCCACAGCAGGACTATGTTGAGGATTAAAAGGTCACATAGGAGCCAGGCCCCGCGGCGCCTGCCTGGAATCCCAGTACTTGGGAGGCCGAGACAGGAGGATGGCCGGTGAGCCCGGATCGCGCGGCCAAGGCTTCACATGGCTGTGCTCTCTGATAATCCAGTCCACCTGGTCTGGGCAGAGGTGGGGGCTCCCTCTGCCCCGGCGCGGAGATGGGGGGCGAGGCGTGTCTGGAGGGGCGCAGGCACCGTGCACATCTGGAGCAGGGGGCTCCGCCCGTCCTTGGGGTTTATGGCGTCGGCAGGTTTCGCTCCCCGCAGTGTTTATAGGGATGTCTTCAGTCTCCTCTGTGATATACGAGAGGGGCCGGTAGGCTGGGCCCCGTCGGAGCGTAAGCCGTGCGTAAATCACCCTAAACCAGCAAGCGAGTCGCGCCCCACGCTGCGGGATAAATCTTCCCCGGAACGTGCTGACCGTGTGACCCCAGGGACTGAGCGGCTGAAAAGGTCAAGTACACGGGGCAACGGGGAACTTGTCCTTTGCTCCCGTCTGGACGGGAAGATACAGCAGGAGGGGACAGGAGGGGGTCTTGGCTCTCAGGGATGCTGTAACCCAGGACCACCAGTTCAGGGGAATTTAACAACAGACATTTATTTTCTTACGGTTCCGGAGGCCGGATGTCTGGGGCCTAGGAGGCCGCAGGGCCGCACTATGGGGCTGCAGGGGGAACCCGCGTTCGCCTCTTCCGGCTTCTGCTGGCTGCAGGCGTCCCTGGCAGGCCTGGGTTGGGACACAGACCCCTCAGGTGCCTGTGTGTCTGAGCCCCTCTATTCAAGCCCCCTCTCCTTTCTTTTTTTCTTTTTTTTTTCAGTACTAGGGATTGAACCCAGGCGTGTTTTACCTCTAAACTATACCCCCAACCCTTTTTTATTTTTATTTTTTATTATGCGACAAGGTCTCACTAAGTTGCTGAGGCTGGCCTCAAACCTGCGATCCAGCAGGGCGTGGTGGCACACGCTTGTAATCCCTGTATTTGGGAGAATGAGACAGGAGGATCGCAGGTTCGCGGCCAGCCTCAGCTACTTAGTGAGGCCCTCCATAACTTAGTGAGACCCTATTTCAAAATAAAGAATAAACCAAGCATGGTGGCACATGCTTGTAATCCCAGTACTTGGGAGGTGGAGATCGGAGGATTCAGGTTCATAGCCAGCCTCAGCTACTTACTGACACCCTCCGCAACTTAGTGAGACCCTGTTTCAAAATAAAGAATAAAAAATAGGCCTGGGGGCATAGCTCAGAGGTAGAATGCCCCTGGGTTCAATCCCCGGTACCGCAAAAAAAAAAAAAAATTTAAAATAAAGAAAGAAAGAACAAAAAATAGGGCTGGGAGTGTAGCTCAGAGGTGGAATGCCCCTGGGTTCAATTCCCAGTACCTCTAAATAAATGAATGAATAAATAAATAAATAAATAAATAAATAAATAAATAAATAAATAAATATTAAAAGCAAAGGGGCTCATGTGGCTCACAGTTCTGGAAGCTGGGCAGTCCAGGAGCACCAGGGAGGCCCCGTGTGCTTCCACACGGGGAGGAAGTGGGCAGGCAAGCAGGCCCGCTTCCTTTCAACCCTCAAATCCCAGGACACGCTCTGTTCCCCTCTCAAGAAAACCTTCCCTCCCTCAGCACCAGGTTCGAGGACTCCTCTCCCGCTCCATCCCCCACCATCAACTTGCTTTCTTTTGCTTTGTGGTACTGACCAGTATATGAAATAATGCTGCTTGTTTATTCTCTGTCTCTCATCTAGAATGTTCCAAGGGCAGGGACCTTGTCCACCTTGTTCATTACCGCGTCTCAGCACTGAGCTCAGTACCTGGTGCATAACTGATGCCCAATAGCTATTTGCTGGATGAGCCATATTAGTTAGGATATCACTAGACGCTGTAACAAGTAAGCCCACGCTCTCGGGGGCGTTTGCAACCATTTTGTCCTCTTGCTCCTTTTATTTTGATCTCAAACTCTTTTGCTTTCAGCTGGCAAATGGAGAGAGGGGAAGATGGCGGGAGCCGGTGTTGGTTTATGGACCAAATCTAAACGTAACTGAGGTCACATTTGCCCACGTTCTGGTGGCCAGGACTCATCATGTGGCCACACTCTGGGGCAAAGGAGGCCAGGGAGTGTGGTCTATTCATATGCCAGGAGGAAAGAGAAATGGGTTTAGCGAACAACCAGTCTCAGCCACAAGCGTGGATGGATGGACGGATGGATGGATGGATGGATGGATGGATGGACGGACGGACAGACGGACGGACGGAATGATCTTTCACGGCCTTTCAATTCAAGATCTCTTATAAAATTCCAAGTCTTGTTCGTCCAGAAAATTGGATGCCAGTTGCTCCGTGTCCTGTTTCATTCACACAGACGCAATGACAGAGACAGGGCTTGGAGCCAGAAATGTGCAGCCCAGGAGACGGACAGACACCCGGAGCTCGCTGGTCCAGACAGAAGTGACTGCAGAAATCTGGGCTTTACTGAAGACGCCTGCGTGGAGCGTCCTGCCCCCGCAGAGCCAGGGAGAACCTCGTGCTGGGCCCCACCTAGGATACGGAGCCCAGGGCGGAGGAGCTGGGGGCCGCCCTGGCCCCCCTCCAGGACCCTGTGGATTTCAGCTCTGTGGGCATCAGGAAGGGCTTAAGTGCCTTTCCTGAGCTACTAACTTTCTCCTGGGCAGGGATGGGGGATGGGGAGGGGGCTGGTCTGTGAAAGTACTAAGCACAGAGCCTGGCACACAGTAAGCGCTCAATAAATGTTTGCTAGCGTGATCTTTTTTACTCTCTATGTATTGTTTCATCCTACAAACTATTTGCTAGGCTCTGGGAATGTGGGAATGGACAAGGACGAGCTCGGGGGGGCCCTATGGAGAGAGAGCACGTGCCAACCTGGCCAGCCTCAGCAACTTAGACCCTGTTTCAAAATTTAAAAAAATAAAAAGGGTGGAGTATAGCTCGGAGGTAGAACACCCCTGGATTCATCCCCAGCACCATAAGAAAAAGGAAGGAGGAGGAGGAGGTAGTGGAGGAGAAATAGGAAGAAGAGGAGGAGCTGCTGGAGCACGCTAGAGGACGGGTGAGGCAGACACCCTCTTTGCCCTGGGGTGCCCCATAGCACGCCGGTCCCCTGGGTGGCCCCCTCTTCCTGGCAGGCAGCCGGAAGCAGCCTGGAGCCAGGGGTGCACCTGGTCCCCCCGCTGGGGGAGCGCCACCCTGGGAGGCGGGGGCCGCAGGGTGGGTGGAGAGAGAGGGCCGGACATCAAGAGAGAGTCACGCACGCAGTCCGGGGCGCACGGGGAGGTGGCCCGTACTCCCGCAGTTGTGTCGCATGTGACTTCCTGTCTGTGGTCTGCGCACGGCCCCGAGGACCCTGGGCCCGACCTGGCCTTTCTGGTGCCTCTCGCTGTCTCTACATTTGCCGATGCTTTTCAGAGCTTTGTGTGCAATGGTTGACTGTCCTATTACCCTTGCAAGTTTGATCAGAATGAGCAAGGGACACATACCCTGGGCCTCGATCCCAGGACCAAGAGGGGCCCCTACCCTGTTGTTTGTGAGACCCCCCCTCCCCGGGGGAACCATGCAGGGCAGCGGCGGGGGTGCATCTTTCACCTCATCAGATGGTTTAAAGTCATCCAGGGCCAGGCGTGGTGGCGTGTGTTTGTAATCCCAGTACTTGGGAGGCTGAGACGGGAGGATCCAGGTTCGCGGCCAGCCTCAGCTACTTAGTGAGGCCCTCCGCAACTTAGTGAGACCCTGTTTCAAAATAAAGAATAAAAAATAGGGCTGGGGTGTAGCTCGGAGGTAGACGGCCCCTGGGTTCAAACTCCAGTACCGCAAAAAAAAAAAAAAAAGTCAGCCAGGCAGACGCTCCACTGTGCAGGGAGAGAGCTGACTGGACGGTCAGACGGACACGTGCAAACCGAAGCACGCTCTGCGCGGTGCTGCACACGTCCACGCCGCGGTCACGGTCGGGTCCTCTGGCTCAGCCCCCAGTTCCCCACATCATGCTAGTGAATCCAGAAGGCATGAAATTGGGGCAGGTGGGGGGCTCGGCTCGGTGACTCTGCATCGGGATTTCCTGGGGGCTTGTACCGGAGCCGCCTGGGCACCCTGAAGGTCAGCGATGAGGCGGGAGGAGGACCCGGGCGCGGGCCACCAGCCCCTGCAGAAGCCCCCAGGGAGAAAGCCACCAGATCCCATGACCCTGGGTCCACCGGGACGAAGGCCTGAGGTGTCCCCGGCCTCTGCCCGGCCCGGGAGTGGCTGCCCCTCCAAAGCCCCCGGATGCTTGGGGGAAGGGGTGTGAGGTGGAGCGCGGCGGGGGGCCCCTGCGTCCTTCTCAGGAGGCCAAGGGCACCCAGCTCGCAGAAATTAAAAAGGAGGAGGGAGGCCCGGCCATTAACCTCCTTAATCTTTCATTTCTGACACAGATTGTGATCCCTCATTTCAAAGAATTTCAAGCTAATGTCTGGAGGGCAGAAAAATCTATTTCCCAATACGCGGCTGCGGCTTTTTCGCCAATTGACCGCCCTTCCTGGTACAATCAGCCGCGCATTGATTTTTTTTTCTCCCCCCCCTTCTCTCTCTCTCTCTTTTTTAATGCTAAAGCATCATCCAAAAATCTATCATTACAAACAACGACTCTGAAGAAAACACCAGCAGACCCAGGCTGCTTCCGCATTAACCCCAAAGCTGCCGGCCTGAGACCAGGTGTGTGTGTGTGTGCTGGGGGGGTGTCACTTCCTGAGACCCAACCCGGGGGACGGGTCCATGTCCCTTTCCAGAATGACAGACTCTCAGCATGTGCAGATGTGGGCGTCTTTAGTATCCTTGTGTTAGAACTCCTTAGAACTAGGGCCAAAGAGATTATCTAAATGCAAATTAATTAATATTACATAAAATTAAAAATTCAGCCCCTAGTCCTAGGAGCTACATTTCAAGTACTCAGCAGCCAAAAGTGGCTCGTGGTTATTCTACTGGACAGGAAAAGCCTAGAACATCCTCATGACCACAGAAAGTTCTAGTGGACCACGCTGCTTTAGAAGGGGGCTCAACACAGCCGGGCATGCTGGCGCACGCTTGTAATCCCAGTACTTGGGAGGCTGAGACGGGAGGATCCGGGTTCGCAGCCAACCTCAGCTACTTAGTGAGGCCCTCCGCAACTTAGTGAGACCCTGTTTCAAAATAAAGAATAAAAAATAGGGCCAGGGGTGTAGCTCGGAGGTAGAATGCCCCAGGGTTCAATCCCCAGTACCACAAAAAAAAAAAAGAAGGGGGCTCCACACACTTCTTTGGTAAGGAGCCCAGTACTTTTGACCTTTGGACCATCACGGTCTCTGTGGAACTGTTCAACTCTGCCATGGTAGAACAAAAGCAGCCATTCACACCGTCAACAAACAGGCCTGGCTGTGTTCCAATAAAACTTTATCAACAAAGACAGACATCGGTGGATTTGGCCCGCGGGCCATGATTTGCTGACTCCGGCTTCAGAAGCATTTTCAAAAAGTGTAAAGATCTCAGAAGTTTAGAAATATTTAGGACACTAATAGCAGAAGCTGTCTGGGCCATAAACATTTCTTACCTTGTCAGGTGGTGGCTTTATAGATACAACACATAATATCTGCTCCTTTTACTGTGTATAAATTGCCTCTCCATAAAAAGAAGAAGCTTTAGAATGTTCTACTGTCCTGGGGATATCGAATGCTTGGGAATGTTCGAATCCTGGAGGACTCCTGAGCATGTTTTTCTCTCACGGGACCCTGGTGGGGCTTTGGTGGCATCCATGGGAAAGGATGCCGGGAACTGCCGACCCCCGACCTCCCGGACCTGATTATTTTCAAGGACTCTGGGGAGTAAGGGGGAGTTTAACCGCAATAGCAATAGAAAGGTCAAATCTGTCTGTTTCTAGCTTTTAGGAATGTGAGGATTTTTGAGAAAGGTAGGTAGGAAGCAGAATTCAGAGCCAGAACCCCTGGGAGGGGGACAAGTGGGGTGGGGCATGGAGTCTGGTTATAGAGGTCCCAGGACCCCACCTCCCTCCTCAGCCAGGGTCTCTCCGTCTTCTGTGTTTTGCATAGTGTGTGTGTGTGTGTGTGTGTGTGTGTGTGTGTGTGTGGTACAGGGGACTGAACCCAGGGGCCTTCTGTCACTGAACTACACCCCCAACCCTTTTTATATTTTTTATTTTGAAGCAGGGTCTCACTGAGTTCCCCCACCCTGGCCTCAGACCTGAGATCCTCCTGCCTCAGCCTCCCAAGTCCTGGGATCACAGGTGTGCACCACTGTGCCCAGAGGCATATTAGGTTTCCTAGTAAGAATTTACTTGTAGAAATGCCAGAGGAGAGACACAACTCCCTTTCAAAAGTTTGCAGACCCCTGACTTTTAGTCTTAAAGTCAGAGTATTTTGCCCTGAAATCAAGCAGCAGAACAGGGGAGGGGGGCTAAAAGCGCAGATTTCGGGGTCAACAGGCCGGATGCAAATTCCCACTCCAGCTGTGTGACCGTGGGGAAATCGCTCCCCTTCTCTGTGCCTTGGTTATCTTCTCTGTTAAATTGGGACCCAACTCGTAGGTTGTTATAAGAATAAAAATCATCGATGCTGCCGGGCATAAAAAATAGGGCTGGGGGTGTAGCTTGGAGGTAAAATGCTCCTGGGTTCCACCCCCGGTACTGCAGAAAAAAAATTAGAATAAAAATTAAAATAGGGATGGAGTGTAGCTCAGAGGTAGAATGTTCCTGGGATCAGCCCCTGGTACTGCAAAAAAAAAAAAAAATCATCAATGCTAAGAATTGTGTTAAAGAAACAGAGCGTGGGGTCTGCCCAGGAGCACCCTCGTTTATCTCCCAGTGGAGATGCTGGGCCTCCGGAGGGAAGGCAGCTTGGCTGGGTCACAGCAAACACCCCTGTCTCCCTACCCCCAGAGCCCACGTGTTTGTCACCGTGCAGTGTCCCCACCTCCAGGTCCCGCCTGCCCCATTGGACAGGTGATGGAGCCAGCCCAAAGGCCAACGGTTTGTCAGGACGCCCGGGCCACACCCCGGCTCTGATCCGGCAGCCACCAGTGTCCGATGTCCTGGGTCAGACAGAGGCCACGCTGTCCCCACCAGAGCTGGCTGCCTCCAGCGCCCGGCGCACAGAGCCTGAACCCCGCCCCACCCCCACAGCTGGAAGCCACCGGCTCGGGGGCACCCAGGGGACCCGCGGCTCTGTCCCCACAGACACTGGCTGGTCCATCTGCCCTGGTGGCCTCTCGTCCCCAAGAAGCCCTGGTCCTCAAGCAGCCACTCACTTGACAACTCTTCACTGGACACCTAGTATGCTCCCAGCTGGGTCCCCGAGGCCGGAGGCTTCAAGGAACAAGAGAGACGCAACCGGTCCCCGTGGAGTTCCTATCTAGTTGGGGAGACAAGCAACACCCCAGGAAAGACCGTTTCACCTGGAGGTCAGTTCCGAAGGAAATACATGGCCAGGCTAGGAGCATGCAGTCAGGGAAGACTTCCTGGAAGAGTGATAATTACAAAAAAAGCAGACACATGGGAAGGAGCCAGGCACAGGCAGAACTCCAAGCAGAAGGACAGGCACGTGTAAATGCCAGGAGAAAGAGGAGGAGCAGAGTGAGCCAGAAGCAAAGGCCAGAGGTGGGAACAGCCGAGGCCCAGCAGCCTCCGTCCCGCCCGCTCGGTTGGCCCGGGGATGTGGGGCTACTGCTCATCATCGACAGAGCGTCACCAAAGCCGCAGGGACCTAGGTTCAGATCGGGCCTCCACCTCCCCTAGCTGCATGACGTCCAGCAAAGGCATGACCCCCACCCCCACTCCCGGGCCTCAGTTTCCCCAGTGCAAAGCGCAGGGCCTAGCGACATCGCCCCCGCTGGCCACTCAAGGTCAGAGCCTGTGTGTAAAGGGCTCAGCTCGGTGTCAGCCACGCGGTGAATACTTGGTCCACGTCAGACAAGATCAAAACCCCGTCCCCCCATGCCAGGCGAAGCCTCATTGTAAACGCCCGTGTGACTCGGGCCGAGGGCCAAGGAAGCCTGGCTGCCCAGCGAAGGAAGGTCTCCCTGCGGCCACACGGGCTCCGGCGGCTGCGGGAGCTCCACGGGCTCCTAGTTCTGCGGGACCTGGCCCGGCCAGAGGCTGCCCGGCAGCAGAAAGGGCCAAGGCCAGGGCCAAGCCGGCCTCACCAGCCGGGCCACGGGCACCTGCGTTCCTGGCCACAGTGGAGCTACTAGTGGGTCCTGTCTCCAGAGTGTGGGGAGGGCCCGGAGAAGACCTAGTACCCAGCGGGGGTGCTGTTCCACCTCAACAATACACCCCCCACACACACACACACTCACATGCACACACACACTCACATGCACACACGCATATATGCACTCACATGCACACACATGCACACTCACATGCACACATGCAGTCACATGTGCACACATGTGCATACATGCACACATATGCACACATGTGTGCACACACGCACTTGCGTGCACACACATGTATGCACACACATACACATGCACACACGCACTCACATGCACGCACATGCATGTACAATGCACTCACATGCATACACACTCATGTGCACACACATGCACGCACACTCACATGCATACACACATGCACACACACTCACATGCACACATGCATGCACACATACACACATGCGCACACACGCGCTCACATACACACACACTTATGCACACATGTGCATACATGTACATGCATGCACACACACTCACATTCACACACGCATACATGCAGGCACATGCACACACACTCACATGCACATACACCTGCTCATGGACACACACATGCACACACTTGCATACACACACTCACATCCACACACATGCACACATCCACACACATACATGGACACACAAATGCATGCACGCACACATGCATGCATGCACACACGCACACACTAGCGTGCACTCACATGCACACACACATCCATGCATGTACTCACACGCACACATGCATGCACACACACATGCACACGCACACATGCACACACATGGCACACGTATGCACACACGCATGCATGCACACACATGCACACATGCATGCGCGTACACACTCACATGCACACACACGTGCATGCACGAACACACACGCATACACACACAGGGTTGAAAGTACTTGCAGTGTAGGTAAATTTCTTTTGGGGACTTGCTTCCTTATATTCAACAAATACCTGCTGGGCCCTCTGGCGAGTCCAGCTCCGTGTTAAATGCTGTGTGTGCACACAGGCCCATGACAGCGACCCGAGGGCCTACCAAGCAGACGAGGGTCAGCGAGGTCGCGGGTGCCGACTGTGCACAGAGCACTAGCTAGAGGTTCCACAGCGCGCAGCTGCTCTTCTTTGTTCTGCTGGCTTGCTCAGTCAGCACCCGGCAGCCGGGCCTGCCAGGGACCTTGGTGTCTGGAGATCTTCTGGGGACAGGTGCAAGGTCCCCTTCCCCGGCCCCCTGGTGTGGCCCTGGCCTCTGAGACGACCGTATCCACCTGGGATCTGAGTTTGAGGCCTGGGTCTGCCTCTGCTGCAAAACCCTGGTCAAGGCACGGAGCAGGAGGCTGGGCTTCCGCATCTGCGCATGGGTGGAGGAAGTAATCGATGCGTTCTGGGGGGGATGTTGGGGTTAGATGTGATCACAGGGGTCCTGCAGGCTCGTTGCTAAGCGATGTGGCAAGGTCCAGCATCCACATGGCCCCTGATTCAAGGAGGAGCCACACTAGTCCACTCTTGGGTCATTTCCAGGTTATCCCCTGAAAATGAGGTGCTGTGCTGAGTAGTAGTGACCGCCTACACTTTCTATGTCTCAGCTGTGGCTGGGAAGTGGCTGATCAGGCCGGGACTACATTTCCCAGGTGCCTTTGCATCGAGGTGTGGCCACGTGAGTAGCTCTGGCCAATGGGCTGAGAGAGGAAGCAACGCCCCTCACTGATGCGCAGCTGGTGTGCAGGTGCACATCCTCAACCTCTCCTTCCCATCCGCCCGCTGGTGCAACCGACCCCACCATGCATTGAAGACGGCAGAGCCACAAGGTAGAAGGAGCCTGGGTGCCCAGATCACGCATGGAGGAGGCCCACCCAAGCTTATATTGTGTTACACACCGAGGCAACATCGTATCTGTCTCAGCACTGGCCTTGCCTGACTATTTCGTGTCTGTGATGTGTACAGACACCCCCAGCTTAGGATGGCTCCACTTACAGTATATTTTGTTACTTTAAAATGGTGTAGGCCCGGCGTGGTGGCGCACGCTTGTAATCCCAGTACTTTGGGAGGCGGAGACCAGAGGATCCGGGTTTGCGGCCAGCCTCAGCTCTCTCTCTCTCTCTCTCTCTCTCCCCCTCTCTCCTTAGTGAGGCCCTCTGCAACTTCATGAGACCCGGTTTCAAAATAAAGTACAGAAAAATAGGGCCGGGGGTGTAGCGCGGAGGTAGAACGCCCCTGGGTTCAATCCCTGGTACCGCAAAAAATAAAAATAAAAAATAAAATGGTGTAACAGCGATATACATTCAGTAGAAACCATACATCAAATTTCGAATCTAAGTCTTTCTCCAGGCTAAGGACGTGCTGCGGGATACGTTCTTGTGATGCGGAGCGGTCACAGGACCGAAAGGGAAAATGACAGGCACTTTCTAGTGTGTCGTGGGTCAGTGACTTTTGGATAAAGGTATTCAATAAATTATGTGAGATATTCAATCCCACATTATAAAAATAGGTCTGTGCTAGAGGATTCTAGGTAGGCTGATTTGGGTGTTCTGAGCACTTTTAAGGCAGGCTAGGTTAAGCTATGGTGTTCGGTAGGTTAGGCATATCAAATGCATTTTCGACTTATGATTTTTCTTTTTCTTTTGGTACTGGGGATTGAACCCCGGGGCGTTCTACCTCCAAGCTACACCCCCGGCCCTATTTTATTTCTTAGTTTGAAGCAGGATCTCACTAAGTTGCAGAGGGGCTCACTAAGTGTTTGAGGATGGCCTCAAAACTGAAATCCTCCTATCTCAGCCTCCCAAGTACTGGGATGACAGGTGTGCACCACCACCACACCCGGCTACTTGTGATATTTTTAACATAGAAAGGATTTATTGGGCTATAACTTCATCTTAAGTCAAAGAGCATCTGTAGGTTTGGGGGTTTTTTTCGGTACTGGGGATTGAACCCAGGGGCATTCTACCTCCGAGCTACACCCCCAGCCCTATTTTTTTATTCTTTATTTTGAAACAGGGTCTCACTAAGTTGCGGAGGGCCTCACTAAGTAGCTGAGGCTAGTCACGAACCCGGATCCTCCTGTCTCAGCCTCCCAAGTACTGAGATCACAAGCGTGCGCCACCACGCCCAGCGCTTTATCTTTTTATTTTGAAACAGGGTCTCGATAAGTTCCTGAGGCAGGCCTGGAACCTGCCATCCTCCTGCCTCAGCCTCCCACGCACTGGAATTTCAAGCCTACACCACCTCGCACAGCTTCTTTTAAGGTTTAAAGAAGAGATATTTGATTGAGAAGAAGAAAAGGAGGGAAGGAAGGAAGAGAGGAAGGAAGGAAGGAAGGAAGGAAGGAAGGGAGGGAGGGAGGGAGGGAGGGAGGGAGGGAGGAAGGAAGGAAGGAAGGAAGGAAGGAAGGAAGGAAGGAAAGAGAGAGGAAAAGAGGGAGGGAGGGAAGGAGAAAGTTAGCTTTCATACCCCTGACTTCCAAGACTGCCCTCACCCCATCCCTGCCGGCTATGGGCTGTGGCTGCGGGATGCCTCTGAGTGGGAACTCCTCCCATTTGCTGAGGAAGTTTCCACATATACAAAGATTAAGCACTTTGTCTAGAATCCATAATCAGGGTTCATGCCACCAAACTACCTCCAACAGCAGGAGGGCCTGCAGTGGTGTGAGGCGCCCCAGCGTTCACGGGCTGGAAACTGAATCTCCAGAGTCATGCTAATGAAGTCCAGGGGCGGGGCTTCGGGTGGCAATTAGGATTAGATGAGGTCATGAGGTCGTGGGGGGCCTCCTGGATGGCATTAGTGGTTTATAAGAAGAGAAAACTTGCTGTAATCCCAGTACTTGGGAGGCTGAGACAGGAGAATCACAGGTTCGAGGCTGGCCTCAGCAATTTAGTGAGACCCTGTTTTGAAATAAAAAATAGCCGGGCGTGGTGGTGCACGCTTGTAATCCCAGTACTTTGGGAGGCGGAGACCGGAGGATCCGGGTTCGCGGCCAACCTCAGCGCGCATGCGCGTGCGCGCACGATCGATTGATCGATCGACCGATCGATCTCTCTCTCTCTCTGTCTCTCTGTCTCTCTCTCTTTCTACCTAGTGAGTCTCTCCGCAACTTCGTGAGACCTGGTTTCAAAAATAAAGCATAAAAAAATAGGGCCGGGGGCGTAGCGCGGAGGTAGAACGCCCCTGCGTTCAATCCCCGGTACCGCAAAAAATAAAAAATAAAAAATAAAAAGGGCTGGGGGTGTAGCTTTGAGATAGAACGGCCCTGGGTTCCATCCCCAGTGAGGGGAGAGAGAGAAAGAGAAAGAAAAAGAAGGAGGAGGAGGAGAAGAAAAGGAAGGAAGGAAATAGGTAGGTGAGAGAGGAGGAAGGGAGGAGAGAGAGGAAGTGAAGGAAAGAAGACAGGGAGGGAGGAGGGAAGGAAGGAAGGAAGGAAGGAAGGAAGGAAGGAAGGAAGGAAAGAAGGAAGGAAGGAAGGAAGATGCTATAGATGCTATACTGCTAATTTTGAAGCAGCCATGCGCTAAGGGATTTGGGTAGCCTCTAAAAACTAGAAAAGGTGAAAAAAACTGGGTGCTCCCCCCCTCGAGCCTCCAGCAGGAACATGGCCTGTTGACACCTTGATTTTAGGATTTCTGCCCTCCCGGAGCTGTAAGTAAGTGTGTGTTGTTCTAAGCCACTAGACGGTGGTCTTTTGTTACAGCAGTGGTAAGAGCCTCATACCTGCCCACCTGCAAACCTGGGACCTGCACATCCTGCTGCTCCAGGCAGACAGCCCGCCCGCCCACCCAGGACTGCCGTGTGCCTCTGTAGACCGTGCGCTGCAAGTGCGGGAGAGAAGGGGTCGGCCTCAGCTCCCTCCTCCTGGGGCCCAACCCTGAGGGGTGCGGTGACTGGCTACACTTGGGCGCCCCACGTTAGCTGTCCCCTTCCGGCTCACCAACCCGTCACTGCAGGTGCCTCCTGGAATCCCCTCTGGAACAAGCCACCTGCCTTTGAGTCCTTGTCTCAAAGGACCTTCAGAGAGCGTCCCCATCTCCCCTCAGCACCCCCTCGCCTGCCTTCCCCAGCATCCCGCACAATGCTAGTCCCAGCTCCCCCCACCAAAAATGGAGTCACCAAAAATGGAGTGCCAGACCCGCCTCCTTCGCTGCAGGTCTCCGGGACTGGCGGAGGACCTGGCCCGCTGGACACCCTGGGTAAATGTTTGTTGAGTGGCTGGCTGAACAAATCAGACTTTTAAAGAGAGCAGAGCCTCTTCCGGAAGACATGCAGGTGCTCACTCCGCCAGCTTCCAACCCAGTCCCCGGGGGAGCTTTCGCGGAGCCCGGGTTCCCTCTGCACAGGCTCGGAGCGCATGCCGCACAGGAGCCGGGCGGCTAGGGGAAGGGCTATTCTCTTGAGAGCCCCTTGCAACCAGCGCAGGTGGAGCGCGGGCCTCCAGGCCTCTGACGAAGTCTCCCGGAGGCGCGGGGCGGGTTTCCACCTCCAGGCCTAAGTCTAGGCCGCGCCTTCCACCTGGAATTCCTCTTTCCATCTGGAAAATGGTGGTTTATCTTTCAAGATGTGCCCCTGAAGTCTCTGTCGCCTTCCCTGGTTTGGACCACCCACCAGAGCCCCTCTGGGCGGTCTCCACTCTGAGTCCACTCCTCTCTGCCATGGACGTTCCTGTCCATGGGACACCTACTGTGTCCCGGATGCCTGGTATACAGTAGGTGCCCAATGCTTGCGGACATGCAGCTCCCTCCCCTCAGCTCCAAGCCTGAGAAACCCGGAGGCTTCCTCGTGGTGGGTCCTGAGCCCAACAGCTCAGGGGCTGCGGGGACACGCCGGTGCAATGTGCTCTCTGGCAGCTGCAAAGGAGCGTTCATCCAATCAGCATCTAGTGAGCACCTACTGTATGCCAGGCACCATGCTAGGCCCCGAGGGCTGGATGTGAAACAAAATAGATGGGATCCCCAGTGTGTGCGGAGGAGCAGGGCAGGGGCCCAGGCGCGGGCGACAAGGAAGGTGAGACCCCCAGAGCCCTGTGCGCAGCTGAGCCGGTCAGGTCGGAGTCTCAAGACAGCAGGAAGGCCAGGGGACGCTCCGTGCAAAACTGGAGCCCCACCCACCTCCCGCCGCTCCCCAGAGGTGCACAAAGCAGGTTTATCTCTGTCTGGCATCCGGCATCCGTGGGCACCTGGCTTCCCCCCAAATCATCCTGTCCCCCATTTCTACAGGCCGGTGCTTGAGACCGCTGAGTGCTCCTGGCACCTGAAACACTAGAATCCTTGGGCGTCCTCTCAAGAGGATTAAATCACTCGAAACAGCACCAAACAACTGAAAGGCAGCGGCTAGGGCAGGGCGGAACAGAGAACGCGCCCGGCCCGCCCTGCTTCCCTTGTATACTCCCAACTCCCAAGGGCGTTCGGTCAGCACCCTCACCGCTGCGACCCAAACGCCCGACCCACGCAAAGCGTTCCGGAAGAAAGATGGATCGGTTTACAGGCATGGAGATTGCAATCCGTATAGAGTTCGTTCACACTGGCCGCCACGCAGGAGCCGGGGCTGGAGGTCCTCAGGGCATGATGGTAGGGAGCAGAGAGAGAGAGCGCGGAGGGAGGGATGAGGGACACCTATGGTTCCCAAGGCCACATCCCCGTAACCTGCCTCCTTCAGCCACATCCGACCTGCCTACATTACTGCCCAATAAATCCGTTCAAATGATTACTTTGTCAATGATGTGTCCATTGACGAGCTCAGAACCATCATGATGCGATGATTGTGCCTCTGAACATCGTTGTGTTGCTGATGCGTGAGCTTTTCCAAGAACATTCTCCGTCCAAACCACCAGCAAATTCTCTCCTTCCGGTCCACTTCCCGTCTGTCTTTTTTTTTTTTTTTTTTTTTTTTTTTGCGGTACCGGGGATGGAACACAGGGGCGTTCTACCTCTGAGCTACACCCCAGCCCTTTTTTTTATTCTTTATTTTGAAACAGGGTCTCACGAAGTTGGGGAGGGCCTCACTAAGTAGCTGAGGCTGGCCGCGAACCCAGATCTTCCGGTCTCAGCCTCCCAAGTACTGGGATTACAAGCATGCGCCACCACACCCGGCTTCTTATTCTGCAATAATTTTATCAACAAGCGACTCAGTGGTGCGGTCTAGTGGGCAGCCTCTTCCATCAGATCTTTCCTCTCTGCCAAGCTCCTTGGCCTGCCCTCCAGCCTTCCTGTGGCTTGAGCCCCCTGACATGGCTGCCTCTCCTCCTTCAGAGCCAAACTTTCCCTCCTTGTCCAGCTCCATCAAACCAGTCAGCAGTCCCTCTTCATCCTCTTTACCTTTGCACACACTGATCCCTCTTTCTATCCCTGGCAAACTCGTGTGCAATACCCAGCTAAAATATCCTCTCCTTCAGGAAACTCCTCTGACCCCGAGTCTGTCTCTGACCCTGGTCTGTCATTCTCAGTCTATCTTCCCCATTGGACTAGAAGGTTCTTGAGGGCGGGGATTGGGTGTGTTGAACCTTCACCACTGGCCAGTGTCCAGTAACAGTCCCGTAGAGTCACGCCCGGATCCCCCGAGCCCCCCATGTATAATGGGATCGTCATGCTGACTTCCCAGCAAGGGGATCAAGGGACCAAGGATTTGGGAAGCTCCACACAAAAGCTGCACAGGGAAGAAAAAGCAACTAACTGCCCCTTGCAGCAGCCCTGGGAGCCAACGCAGCACCTGCCACCACCTGGGGTGGGGGAGGTGACAGCAATGGGGCCTGCGTGCACCCCAGGAAAGAGGTAATGAGCAGAAGTGTGCATCCGGGGGGCACTCTCTCCTTGCCCCAAGCCACCTTCTTGTCCCTCCTCCCCCGACCCAAGCTGTCTCTGCCAGGCTAGCACCCGCTGACCTCATACCACACCGGTCAAGAGACCAAAAGGGGAACTTGTCCCCAGCCAGAGGCCAGCTGTCCCTGCAGAGGTCACAAGGCTCAGTACAAGTGAAAGCTGAGCCTGTGTGTCCCCGAGACGCTGCCTCTGTCTCCAGCCCTGCCAGGAGCGAGGCCGACCTGGGTGAGGCTCCCCAAGTTCCCGGGGAACCTCCTTCCCAGACAGCGCCTCGAGTCCCCACCCCAGCTAGGAGGTGAGCACTTTGGGCACCCCTGCCTGACAGATGGGGAGACTGAGGCGAGGTGTTGAGTTGCGTGGCCAAGCTCAGCGCTGGTCAGGACGCTGCGTCCGCCCTGCCTCCTGGCCCAGCTGGATTCTGCAGCGGGGTTTTCAGCCCAGGGACTCCCCAGCGCCCCCACGCCTCATGGCCGCTGGATGCACATGGCCGAGGAGGCTCTCGAGAAAGAGCAACAGAGACCTGGCTCTCCGTCCAAGTTCCGGGGCGTCTTCTCTGCCAGGGGTCAGGGGACGGGAGCTGTGCCCAGAAAGAGGGGCCTCGTGCCAAAAGCCTGGGCCCCCGCAGCCAGGGGAGAGGCCCCAATCCACAGGGTCTCCCTCCTCCACATTACACACATCATCAGATCCTGGCTGTACCAGGCGCCCGGAAGAGGGCAGGGCACAGGATGGACACGTCCCTGCGTTATTGTCACATGTAGCAGACACATTGCACAAGGAAGTCTGCCAGTCACTCAATAAGTCCAGACTGCACGGGGCTAGGGGTCGTGGAATGAACCCAGCATGGTGCATCCCACAGGGGCAGTCGGGAGGGCTGCCTGGAGGCGGCGGCGCCTGAGCTGAGCTGAGAAGCTGGCAAGGGTCTGAGGAAAAGCGTGGCCTGGGTAACAGAGCCCAAGAAGTATTTTCCCAGTTCCCACTGTCACGTCACCTCCACCTCCCGTTCTATTGGGAAGTGCTTTGTAGTATATAAGGCGTGTTCCCACTCTGGGCTCTTCACGCCTGCCCTGAGGTGCAGAGGAGGGAACTGAGGCTCAGCGATGAAAGGTCACCCAAGGTCACACCACCAGGTGTCCTGGCCCAGCCCAGGCCGTGCCCAGAAGGCAGCGGCTGCAGGGCCTTGCCTCCCCCTCCCAGGCCCACCCCCCTAGGGGAGGGCAGGCAGCAGCCCCGCACCAGCCCATATATAACCGCTCCGCGGACCTTCTCCACGTTAATAAATGGGGATCCGAGGGGCCATAAATCCCGGGGCTGCCAATGTCCCCGGGACCAGCTCTTTCTCTGGCCACGCACTAGTACTTTTTACAACCCATTAATTAGTCCCTCTAATAAAGTTTGACAAAATGATAACTTGCCCATGAAAAGTGTTGTAATAAATACATTTTCCCTAACTTTCGACCACTCAAGCATGGTCGCCTCATAAAGCCTCCGCCACGGTTCACTGCCTTATTGTCTCTCTATATTTCTCCATCACCAGGGAAGTCCAGGACCGGGGCCTCATGGAGTCAGGATAGGCCTGGGCCTACCTCTGGAGACCAGCACCTCCCGGCAGACAGCCAAGGCGGTGCCTCCCCTTCCCCCAGACCCGCCATGGCTCCCGGCTCCCAGGACTGAGCTTCCCAAACTCCAGCCCCGCGGTCGAGGGGCCTGCTCTATCCACGGGGCGCCTGCAGGGGCCATCGCTGGGAGCCCTGTTTTGTTCTAATCTATTCCCTTATGTACATTTATTGTGCAAGGAAACTTTATGTCATTGCTATAGAAAACTGGAAAAACAGCATAACAAGCCAAGAAAAGAAAAATAAGTACAATAAAAACAAAAGGACATCACTGGGTCCCAGGCAACCGGCACTTACCCAGCGCTCTGAGCCTGAGGCCCGCCTGCCCTCTCTTTGTTGAACAGAAAGTCAGCCAGGCGTAGAAGGGCATTAAAGACACATCGGAGCCAAGCATGGTGGCGTATGCCTGTAATCCCAGTACTTGGGAGGCCGAGACAGGAGGATCGCAGGTTCACGGCCAGCCTCAGCAACTTAGCAAGACCCTCAGCAACTTAGTGAGACCCTATTTCAAAATAATAAGGGCATGGAGTGTAGCTCAGAGGTAGAATTCCCCTGGGCTCAATCCCCAGTATCAAAAATAAAAATAAAAAGACACATCAGCGCTACGCTGATGCTCCTCTGTGCAGACAGGGGATTTGGAAGAGGATCCTAGCTTGACACCCACTTGGTACCGGCCCCGACCTGCCTGGGACCCCACGGTCCAGGCCCGGGTCTCAGGCTTCCCCACCCCCCACCCTGCGGGGGCTGCCAGGGCAGGTCCCGGCCCCCCGCTGAACCCTGGAGCCCTACGTCTGTCCCTCCTGTCACCTCCTGTCAGGAGCGAGTGGCAGGGTTGCTGGGCTCCGCCTGTCTGTTCGTGCCCGGCCGCGCAGGATGGTCCCACCGGTGTCCTTGGAGGTCTGATGACTTGTCAACTCACCTCACAGAGGAACAAGTGAGCCCAAGAGGAGAAACAAGAGCACGTCCCCAGCGTGTCCCCGCAGAGCCCAGGCCCTGGAACGCGGCCCCGAAACCCGCTGGGGGCTCCTTCTCCTGCGGCCACAAAACACTAGGGGGATCTGGTGCCAGCCTCGGTGCCCCAGCTCCTGAGCCCACCTGCACGGAAACAGCGCTTCCGGCTTCTGGGCCACGGGACACATCTGCAAACGCGCCAATCCCCCTGCTCCTGGAGTCGCGGCGGGAGCCCAGTCCGGGCCCGGTCACTGCCGGCCTCGCCAGCTCGGGGACCACGCCGAGGGGGGCAGCTGCTTCTCGCCTCTTCCAGCTGCCGGCGGCTGGGCGGCCCTTGGTTTGTGACTGTATCATGCCTTCGCCTGGCTTCTCTCCTGTGTCATCGTCATCGTCTTCTTCTCCTTCTTCTTGGGATTAAACCCAACGGCGTTCTGCCTCTGAGCTACACCCCAGCTCTATTTTATTTTTGTTTTGAAACTGGGTCTTGCTGAGTTGCCGAGAGCCTCCTACCTTGCCGAGGCTGTCTCTGAACCTGCGATCCTCCTGCCTCAGCCTCGCACGTACTGGGATTACAGGCATGCACCGCCACAGCTGGCAAGAGCCCTACTTTAATTGCTCTCGCAGACTCTCTTTCCAAATTGTCACACTCACAGGTTTTAGGGGACATGTTTTGGGGAGTCACCATGCACCCCACTGTGAGTGGTATTAGGATGGGTGCTGAGATGCCCCTCAGCTGTCCCCACTCTTCTCTCGGGCACAGGACAGAGCACACCTTCCCTGTCCTGCCCACCGCAGCACCGTCGTGCCCGGGGCAGCAGACCCCGCGAGCAGCCCCGCTGCGAGGCCCCGCACGCACTCCTGCTCCCGTCTCATCAGGACGGAAGCCCGCTCTCTGCTCAGCGATACCGTCGACGCAGCCACCTGCCTGGGGACCCATCTCTTTGAAAAAATTTATGGCCATAATTTAGTGAGTGAATTACGGCTGCTGGCACCCGAGCCATGAGAATTGCCCGGCACATTAAACCCACCGCAATGCCCCGGTGCCAGGGCTGCCCTCGCAGTGCCTGTAAAATAGGTTTGGCAGAGCTTGGGGGCCCTCGTGGGAGCTGCAGGGCCCCAGGACTGCAGCAGCCTACAGAGGTGGGGGCAGAGGCTGGGGTCTCCGTCCCAGGTTGCCTCGCTAGGCGAGCTGGGGCAAGTCCAGGGTCCCTTCTGGGCTCCAGCTGGCAATGCCGAGTGTGGCGCATGGACGGGCAGTGTTGGTCCTGCCGGGGAGATGGTTAGAAACGCAGAGACTCAGCTGGGCACGGTGGCGCACCTGTGATCCCAGTACGCGGGAGGCTGAGACAGGAGGACCGCAGGTTCAAGGCCAGCCTCGGCAACTTAGTGAGGCCCTCAGTAACCTAGAGAGACTCTGTTTCAAAATAAAAAGGGCTGGGGGAGAGGTAGAATGCCCCTGGGTTCAATCCTCAGCACCCCCCATCCCCCAAAAAGAAAGAAATGCGGAGACTCAGAAACCCAGGCTGAGCCGGGGCCTGCGCGCTCAGCCCCACCCGGGACAGTGGCCGCAGCGTCCACGCGGCCGCTGTAACAAGATGCCGGGGACGGGGAGGCCTGTCAGCAACAGGAAGTCACGTCCTCGCTCACAGTTCTGGGGCTGGAAGTTCAAGGTCAGGGCGCTGCGGGTTGGAGCCGCTGAGTGCCCACCTCTGGGTTCATAGGCGGCACCTGAGGCTGTGCCCTCACGTGGTGGGGGGCTGCGGGGAGACCTCGGGGTCTGGTTCATGAGGGCGCTGATCTCACGAAGGAGGGCTGCACCCCATGCCCGAGTCACCCCCAATCCAGACGCCATCACCCGGGGCTCAGGCGTCACTCAGACCGTATCAGAGCAAAACACCGCAAGCCCAATGCACCCACAAATGCAGCCCCCCAGCGGCCCCCACATAGGTCCCCACGCCCCCTTCAGAGACACCCACACTCTGCCCCCCATGGCCATACACAGGAACCCCATCTCAGGCATTCCTGGGCCGCGCACCACAGGCTGCTCACGCGCCCCGCGGCCGGAGGGACTTCAGGCCGGGAGAAACATCCAAGGCTCCTCCCATATGCACTCCTCCATGCAGGAAATGGTTATAGCCGAGGACCAGGAGCCAGGTGTGCACCCGTGTCCCTGTGTGCAGGAGCGGGAGAGGAGGGACCGCGGCCGGGACCAGAGAGCTTCCCCGAGAGAGCGCTGAGCAGATCGCAGATGAGCAGGCGAGGAAGGGTGTGCTCAGTAAAGGGAACAGAAAGAGCAGAGGCCTGGAGGCCTAGAGAGATGGTTCAGCAACTTAGTGAGGCCCCGTCTCAAAATAAAAAATAAAGTCAGGCTGAGGCTGGGCTCAGAGGTAGAATGCCCTTGGGTTCAATCCCCAGTACCAGAAAAAAAAAAAAAAGATGAAGAAGAAAAAAAAAAGCCAGTAAGTTGCTGAGGGCCTTGCTAAGTAGCTGAGGCTGACCTCGAACCTGTGTTCCTCCTGGCTTAGCCTCCCAAGTACTGGGATTACAGGGATGTCCTCGATGGTGGGGGCAGCGGGAGCCTCCAGGGCCTTCTTCCCAAGGGCGCTAGTCCCACTCATGGCGCCCCACCTTTGCGGCCCGCTCTCCTCGGAAAGGCCCGCCCGCATCACGTCGGGTCAGGCCCCATGTGTGAGTGTGGGGAGGGCGCGAGCATGTGTCCGTAGCAGGGTGAATGTAGGCGTGAGCCAGGTCAAAAGCAAAGAAACGTGTGGAAAGAAGCGTGGGTGTGTGGGGAGGTGGCGCACAGGGAGCGGTGTGTTCAGGACAGCCGGGCTGGTGGGAACGCGCGTGGTGGGCAGGGGAAGGGAGTGTGACGGTGGAGGGCTCCCCTGGACGGATGTGTGGGTGCACTGGTGGTGCACAGTGTTCACAGTGCAGCTATGCCTGCCCTTCACTGTAGAGGGCCACCGTGCCCAGCATGGCCATGAACTTGCTCTGGCCCATTGGATGTGGAAACGGTGTGCGTCGCTCTCTCTTTACAGAGATTAAAGAGTCAGTCTTTGGTTCTATGTATTAATCAGCTGTTTTATCGCTGTCACCAAAATTCCTGACAAGAACAACCTAGAGGAGGAAATGTTTATTTGTCTCATGGTTTCAGAGGTGCAGTCCGTGGTCATCCTGCTCCAAGGTAGGGGCGTGGTGGAAGAAAGTGGCTCATCTCCAGGCAGCCAGAAGCAGAAGACGAGAGGCAGGGAGCGGCCAGGGACAGATACTGTCCTCAAAATCACACCCCTGTGACCCGTCTCCTCCAGCCATGCCCTACCTCTCAACCTCGCTGCGTTGGGGACCAGGCATCCAACAGATGAACTTTTGGGAGCGACACTCCAGATCTGAACCACAACCATGGTTCTTCTCCTCAGCCATGGCCACGGGAAGTGAGAGGCAGCACTTTCAGTCAAGCAGGGGAAAGATGAAATGGAGCAGAGTCCTTGCCCAGCTGTGATGGAAACACATGGGAACAGGCCCTACTGCTGTGCAGTGCCAAGGTTTGGGGTTGCTTGTTACTACAGCATAACACAGCCCGGGCTGCCAAGCCCAGAGGGTCATATGCCCAGCGAGTGAGATGCATGAGATGATGACCGGAAAGGCCCCGGGCAGGGCAAGCTGGAGGCTGACAGCATTCCTCTGCCTAGGTCCAGGGAGTGAGAGCTTTAGACTTCACAGACCAGACGCTCTGTCATTTGTGCCACCACCTCTGCCACTGGGGCAGAAAGAAGTCACAGATCGTACAGACACGAACAGGCCCGGCTGAGTTCCAAAAACTATTTATTAGCAGGTGGGCGTGGCTTGCCAACACCTGTTTTTTATTTGCTTTTTTTTGGTGCTGGAGGCTGAACCCAAGGGGCATTCTGCCTCTGAGCTACACACCTAGTCCTATTTTATTTATTTATTTATTTATTTATTTATTTATTTATTTTGGTACCAGGGATTGAACCCAGGGACGGTCTACCTCCGCGCTACACCCCCGGCCCTATTTTTTATACTGTATTTTGAAACCGGGTCTCACGAAGTTGCGGAGGGTCTCACTAAGTAGCTGAGGCTGGCCGCGAACTCGGATCCTCCGGTCTCCACCTCCCAAGATTACAAGCAAGTGTGTGCCACCACGCCCAGCTATTTATTTCTTTTTTAAATTTTTGAAATAATGTCTCAGTAAGTGGCTAAGAGTTTCGCTAAATTGCTGAGGCTGACCTTGAACCTGTGATCCTCCTGTCTCAGCATCCTAAATGCTGGGATTACAGGTGTACGCCATCATACCAGGCTTGTCCACCCCCATTTCAAAGTGGTATGCATTTGGAAGGACCTGGGTTTGATCCCCAGCACCACAAAAAAAGTAAATAAATAAATAAATAAATAAATAAATAAATAAATAAACGGCTTTCTTCTTTTTGCTCCTGATGACCCCATCTTGGTCCTAATTTCTTCCTACTTCTTTTCTCTCCAACAATAACAGCCCAGAGGTAAAGAAAGCACAGCCAGCTCTCCATGGCTTCCACATCCAGAGTCAACAAACCATGGATTGAAAATATTAAAACATAGAGCAGGGTATGGAGGCGTACACTTGTAATCCCAGTACCTATAAGGCTGAGACAGGAGGATCACAGGTTGAGGCCAGCCTCAGCAACTTAGCAACCTAGCAAGACCCTGTTTCAAAATAAAAAATACAAAAAGGGCTGGGGGTATAGCTCGGAGATAGAACACCCCTGGGTTCAATCCCCAGTACTACTACTACTAAAATGATAATGATAATAATAATAATAATAATAATAATAATAATGATAGTATCTTTACAGAACATATATGGACTATCTTGTCATCATTAAATTCTACAGTGGAGCGACCCTTGGTGTGGCATTTAGAGTGCACTAGGTATCATATATAACCTGGAGATGATTTAAAGTATCAGCCAGGTACATGGTGGCACGCACCTGTAATCCCAACATGCAGGAGGCTGAGGCAAGAGGATTGTAAATTCTAGACCAGTGTGGGCAATTTATCGAGACCCTGTGTCAAAAGAAAAAATAAAAAGGGCTGGGGATGTAACTCAGTGGTAGAATGCCCCTGAGTTCAATCCCTAGTAAAATAAATAAATAAATAAATAAATAAATAAATAAATAAACGAACAGGAGGGCTGCCATAGGTTCTATGTAAATACCGTGCCATTTTACGTAGGGTCCTTGAGCATCTGTGGCTCTTGGTGTCCACGGGATAGCTGGCACCAAGCCCTGCAGGCAGAGATGACTTATGAGTACTCATGTTATAGACAAAGAACTTAGCCAAGAAAGGGGTTACTTAGTAGGTGTTCTTTAATGAGTACACTTAGTAGGTATTGTTAAACTACTTATTGGATGAATGAATGGACCTTGGAGATCCAATCCATGGATAGCACCCATGCCCCGGGTCGCGGTCCTGCACTCCTGCGCTCCTGGCAGACATCGCTAATCGATGCCAGCACGCTTTCCTGTACAGCCTTCGTTTCAGGCTTCTAAATTCTCAAGCCAACAATCCAGGTTGCCACCTTCAGTAACAGTGTCACCTAAGAAATGGAATTCAGCTCCACTATGTATTTTGTAGATGGAGGCAAAGGGAGGGCTGGTGGGGAATCTGTGCAGCCAGCCGCTCCCCACAGAGGACCTGGGTCCAGCTGGGCGGGCAGGGGAGCCGGGCCGGGCACAGCTGGGCAGCTGGCAAGGGCTCAGCCCAGCCTCCCTGCCCTTGCCGGCCGCACTCGGCTCTCTGGCGACGTCCCTTCTGCTCCCGGCCCGCCCGCTCCCCACAGCTGCTCTTTTGAAAGCCCTGCATGGGAAGCTGCTGATGCGTCTCTCTGCTCCCTTTTCAGACCATTGTGCCCTCGCTGGCGCCAGCCGCGCTCTTCCTCGGCTGCTTAATTAACAGTATTATTAATGCCTAGAGGAAAGTCACCAGTTCCCTCTCTCACAGCTTCTCTGGCTCAGAGGACAAGCTGCAGGCAGCCAGGAAGCGGCCGGTGCCAGGAGATGCCCCTCCCGTCCCAGGCCCTCGTGTGCCCTTGCCCAGCTGGACCACTGGCCCCGCCTCCCTGGGCAGCCGTCAAGGGAGGCGCCCGCATGGCTCATCGACCCTGCTCTGAGCAGTGGGTGGAAGTCAGGTCTCAGGGGAGAGGTTGGAGCACCAGCCATGGGATAGCCTCAGAACCCCACGTTCACGGCCCCACCCCACCGCCATGCAGGGACGCAGCAGAAGTAAATACAAAACACGTCCAGTCGCTGTGTGACCGACCCTGCAGCAACCTACCACTGTCTCTGTGCTTGGTTTGTTCTGTGTAAAACGTATGTCCTGTGGTGGCACGGGCCTGGAATCCCAGTACTTGGGAGGCTGAGATGGGAGGATCACAGGTTCAAGGCCAGCCTCAGAAATTTAGCAAGATCGTCCACAACTCAGCAAGAGCCTGTTTCCAAATAAAAAGGGCTGGGGTAGCTCAGAGGTAAGTGTCCCTGGGTTCATTCCGGAGCACCAAAAAAAAAAAAAAAAGAAAGAAAAAGCGTGTCCCTGTCTAAGCCCTTATGTCCCACCTCACCTATTCCTTGTCTAGAAACCCCCCGCTATATCACAGATCACCCCAAAACAGTGCAGTTAAGCACCAATCACAACTGGTAATTCACTCGGGGCTCAGGAGGAGAGGGCACCCCGCGCCACAGCTCAACTAGAGAAGAGGATCAGAGAGGAAGATCAACTTCCAAAGTAGCTCAGGCAGGGGTTGGGGCATGGCTCAGCCTTAGAGCACTTGCTTGACATGCGCCAAGGCCCTGGGTTCATCCCCAGCACCACAAACAAACAAACAAAACCCAAAAAACAAAACCGCTTGTTCGTGTGGCTGCCAAGTTAGCCTGCCCATCGGCTGGGCGCTCAGCTGGGGCTCTGCGCGGGCAGGGGCCTCCACTCCTCACCGCGGCCTGCTTGGGCTTCCTCCTAACATGGTAGCCGGGTTCCAAGAAACTGGGTCCCAAAATGGTGGGAACAAGTGCCCACCATTTTTATGACCTGGCCCCAGAAGTCTTGCGGTCCCCCCCACTCGTGATTAAACCAATCATGATTGCTCACCCAGGTGGAAGGGGAGGGAACATCGACTCTCAGCAGACCCGGGGCGGGGGAGCGGCGGCGTTCTGCAAGGCTCTGAAGGACGGGCCAGCTCCTCGCGGCCACCTTCAGAAAATGCCACCTACCACATTCTCCCGAACAACTGTGAGCCAAGGGCACTTATTTCCCCCATTTTACAGACAGGAAAATGATGCTCAGAGAAGTTAACTAATTTACCCAAAGTCACACAGCTAAGTGCTAAGCAGGGAAATGAATGTAGTCGGTCTGACTTCAAAACCTAGCCTTTTTCAAACATTTATTTACTTTTTTCTAAGCTGTAAAATATTTCCTCCTAATACATAGGGAAGATGTGTAAAAAGGGGAAGGAAACAGAGCGGGGGGTCTGGGCCTTGCCGTGGCCTCTGGGCTCCTCTGAGGAGCTAAAAGTTTCTTTTTTGGGGGGTGGGTAGGGGGTCCTGGGAGTTGAACCCAGGGTGTTCTACCTCTGAGCTACACCCTCAGCCTTTTCTATTTTTATTTTTTAATTTTGAAACAGGGTCTTGCTAAGTTGCTGAGGCTCTCACTAAATTGCTAGGGCTGGCCTCCAACTTGTGATCCTCCTGTCTCAGCCTCCCAAGTATTGGGGTTACAGGCGTGGGCCACCACGCCAGGCTGGGGCTCAGGCATCTTACGGTGGGGGAGGGGAGACTGCACCATCGGCTCTCCGTGCTCAGTGGGGGTGAGGCACGGCACGTGTCCCCAGACCCAGGATGGGAGACAGAGTGGGTGATCGGCTCTGACTGGATCCACTGTCCCTGTCCCTAAGAAACTTCCAACAAGACAGCTCCGGGGACAGAGGGGGGGTGGTGACTCATCCGCTCCCACGTCAGCCCCAGGCTTCTGCCCGGCTCCGTCTGCCTGAGCGTCACTTCCCAGGTGACGTGACTTTGACAAGAACATGTGTTAACTATAAAAAGCAAGGGTTTAAAAATAGTCACTTTGTCCCGAGGTAGAGGGAGAGGGACGCCCCCTCCCCACGCACAGGAGTGAGGAGGAGAGTCACCCAGCCCTCCCCAGGGCGCCTGTCCCCGCCCCACCAGGATCACAGACTTCTTGAAGATTTACTGATGCCCCTGCCAGGGGTCCCTGCTGCTTCAGGCAGATCGTCCCGTGCCTGGGTGATGTGATGTCTACCCGTTTTGTTCCCCCCCTCCCGGGGCTCAGCAAGGCTGAGAAGCCATGCCTGCAGCCACCGAGGGGCCCACTGGTGACTCAGGGGAGCCCACAGGGACGGCTCAGAGCCCAGCTCTGGCCCCTTGAGCCCCAGGTTCAAATCCTCTCCCTCTTCCTCCCTTGCTGGGTGATCTCCAGGGAGTGTCTCAACTTCTCTGGGCCTCCGTTTCTGCACCTATAAAATGGGATCCACGACAGCGGGGAGAACTAGGGGGCACGGGGAGGCGGGGGCGACGCTGGAAAGCTGGAGTCTCTAGGGTCCGCCAGGCAGGTCCCGCGAGCGCGCGCTTCCCACCAAGACACTGTGCAGCGCGCGCCGTGGGGACGCCCCAGCGCCTGCGAGCCACTTGATTAATGTTCCATTTAGTGCAATAAACAATACAATTACTCAGCGCGCTCGCAGACCGCGCTGAGAGCGGGCGGGGCAGGACGGGCCGCTGCCCACCGTGGGCGCTTAGGCCCAGCCTTGAAAGCCGAGGCAGCAGCAGGGCGGGGTGGGAGTGGACAGAAGTGGGGTCTCGGGGTCCTCCACTGTTGCCCCTTGCAAGGGAGGTGCGGCTGGAGGTGGGCTCAGGACCACTAAGCTTCTGTGGCCCGCGCGTCTAGGAGCACTGGCCAGGTGGCTCTGGGGTCTAGGCTGGCCTCGGCCGAGACACGTGAGCAGCTCGGTCCTGTTCTGCCTGCCTTCGTCCCCAGCAGGCGAGCCCGGCCTGCGCTCCTCCTGGCAATGGTGGAAGGAGAGTGAGCAGGCCCTGTCACCACGGGGCTGCTCAGGCCGCTGCTGGCCTCTGTTGCCTCTGCTGAAGTTGGCCAGGGGCAAGTCACACCGCTGAGCCCAGTCACAGAGGGCACAAGAAGGTCACAGGGCCAAAGATAAACAAACGCTCCTCAGCCTACAGTGGGGCTCCATCCCGACAAACCCACCCTAAGTTGAAAATATCGTAAGTAGCCCGGCGTGGTGGCGCACACTTGTCATCCCAGTACTTGGGAGGCTGAGACAGGAGGATCACGGGTTCAAGGCCAGCCTCAGCAACCTAGCGAAATGCTCAGCAACCCAGCAAGACCCTGTTTCAAAATAAAAAATAAAATAAAATAAAATAGAGCTGGGGGTGTAGCTCGGAGGCAGAACACCCCCGGGTCCAATCCTCAGTGTCTCCAAAAAAAAAAAAAATTCTAAGTACAGTTCCAAATGATTGTGTGTCACTTTCTCATCATTGTCAAATGAAAAATTATAAGCGAAACCCTCGTTAGTTAGGGACCATCTGTAGGTACAGGGAGAGATGACAAAATGGGACGATTATTGCCAGCAATCCCCAAACTGCGGGGTCGCCTCTTGGTCCCAACAGGGCTCCGAGGTGGAAAAAGAGCCCCACCATCACAGAGAAAAAAGCCCCTGCAGAGGGGATTAGAATGTAGTGACCGAAATAGAGAAGGGCTCCGAGGCTGTGACCCGCGCCTCTGAGGCAAAACCCAGGTCGGTTCTGTTTGGCCCGAAACAGCGTGAGCGACTTGAAAAGAAAAACAGCCTTTACTCAAGCAGAGCCGAGGCCTCCATCACGCAGCCTCCGGCCATCTCAAGCCAAAGGCCGCGAGGAGTCGCGGGAGGAGTCGCAGGAGGAGTCGGGTCGAGCTCCCTGAATGGAGCACCGCTGCGGGTCCATCAGTGTGAGTAGCAGCAGGCTGGGCCCGCACCCAGAGGTGGAGCTACGACTGCCGGGTTGTCCGTCCACACCAGCAGCAGCAGCAGCTGCAGGGCTCTGTGGCTCCGGCTTGAGAAGCTGGCACTGTCTCTCTTCCCATTTCACTGAAGGTAAACTGAGGCTGAGGAAGGAGCAGCGGCAGCTGGCAGTGAAGTGCACGCAGGATGCGTGCGAGGTCCGGTACCGGAGCTTGCGGAGCTGTCCCTGGGTGTCCTGTTGTCATGGAAACGCTTGTGGACGTCAGGTCGCAGCTGGTGGTTTTAAGCCTCCCACCCCGTCCGCAGGGGATCATGGGAGGCCCACGGGGAACTCGCCTGCCAGGACCCAGTGTCCGCGGACTGACCGCCGCGGACCTGATTCGCTGCTCAGAGCTGCCCAGGCGGACTCTGCCGTCCCCACGCCGCGAGCTCTCGGCTGGACCAGTGGGGATACGGCCATCTGCCACTCAACAATGGGGACACGTTCCTCTTTTGTTTAGTGTGTGTGTGCGGTACTGGGGATTGAACCCCGGCGCCTTCCAAGCTACACCCCAGCCCTTTTTATTTTTCATTTTGAAACAAGTTCTTGCTAGGTTGCTGGGTCTCGCTAAGTTGCTGAGGCTGGCCTTGAACCTGCGAGCCTCCTGTCTCAGGCTACCGAGTACTCGGATGACAGGCGTGCGTCACCACGCCCAGCTGGTGGGGACACGTTCTGATAACTGTCACTAGTGTCACTGGTCAATCTGTCATTGTGTGGACATCACCGAATGCATTTATACCAACTAAGACGACCACCGTGTTGCTAGGCTGGATAACCCCATGGGACCCCTGTCATGGACCCAGTTCATCCTTGACCCAAGCGCCCTTACGTGGCCCATGACCGGATGTGCTCCAGCCTACCAGCCCCCATCATGTCCCCTTGGCCTGACCCCCACCCCTGGCCAACGCCTCCTAGAGACAACCTGGGTGGACCCATGCCCAAGGGTAGCGCTGTAGCCAGCACATCTTGTGTGTAAAATCCACACCCAGACTTCCTGGCTTGAAAAAAAAAAGCCGGGCTTAGTGGCGCACGCTTGTAATCCCAGTACTTGGGAGGCGGAGACCGGAGGATCCCGGTTCGCAGCCAGCCTCAGTTACTTAGTGAGGACCTCCGCAACTTAGTGAGACCCTGTTTCAAAATAAAGAATAAAAAGTAGGGCCGGGGGTATAGCTCGGAAGTAGAATGCCCCTGGGTTCCATCCCCAGTACCGCCAAAAAAAAAAAAACCCTATGCATTTAGCTCACAATCCCACTGACCCGGTTCGGGCTGGGCTCCGCGGGGGTCTTGCGGCCACTGGCGCATCTGTGGTCAGCTCCCTGCACCAGGACGGCCTGCCTCCCTTCTCACGGCGAGGGGACCGGCTTCTGAGGAAAGGCACAGCCTGCACACTCCCTTGAGGTCCTGCCTGGAACTGGCCCAGTGCCATCTCTGCCACACTGAACGGCTAGCACGGGTCACATGGCTGAGCCCTGGGACGGGGGCTGCATTGTTTAAAAAAAAATCCATGTATTGAAGTCTTAACACCCAGAGGACTTTATGTGGAGACGAAGGTTTATGAGATAAAGGGAAACAAGGTCCTGAAGGTGCAGCCAAGAGGACGGTGGCTTCATAAGATCTCTCTCTCACCAGGTGTGGTGGCACACGCCTGTAATCCCAGTACTTGAGAGGCTGGGACAGCAGGATCACAGGTTCAAGGCCAGCATCAGCAATTTAGTGAGACTCTCAACAACTTAGCAAGACCCTGTTTCAAACTTAAAAAATAGAAAGGGCTGAGGGTGTAGCTTGGAGGTAGAATGCTCCTGGGTTCAATTCCCAGTACCAAAAAAACAAAACAAAAAAAACCCAGAAACCCCCCAGACTATTACACTTTGCTCCCGAGATGGGGACACTGGGTCTCCTGAACGGGTCCTTGTGCGAGGCGGCCCTGCTCACCCCTCCTCCGGCAGGGCGGAATTCCCTTGCGTCTTGGTCCTTGTCCACACGGTCCTGGTGTGCTCGGAGGACTAGCCTGGTGTTGGGCTGCTCCCTCCCGGAGGGGCGCCGCAGCCCAGTGCTGGGGCCCAGAGTTAGGAAACACCCCGAAGTGATCACCCGCATGTATTGGGTGCAGCCAGGGCAGCCGCCTTCGTCCAGCACCACTTGCTTGTATTTTGAGAGAAATCGGATCTGTGTGCACCAAATTCTTCCACGTCCATCTCACTCCGATGTTTTCATTCTAGTTGGTTTTTTTTTTTTTTTTTTGCGGTACCGGGGATTGAACCCAGGGGCGTTCTGCCTCCACGCCACACCCCCGGCCCTAATTTTTTATACTTTATTTTGAAATCAGGTCTCACGAAGTTGCGGAGGGCCTCACTAGGTAGAGAGAGAGAGAGAGAGAGAGAGAGAGAGAGAGAGCTGAGGCTGGCCACGAACCCGGATCCTCCAGTCTCCGCCTCCCAAAGTACTGGGATTATAAGCGTGCGCCACCACGCCCGGCTCTAGTTGTTTGTTTGTTTGTTTTATGGTACTGGGGATGGAACCCGGGGCATTCTACCTCCCAGCTACACCCCCAGCCCTATTTTTTATTCTTTATTT
>PVJS01017550.1:0-28162 GCA_004027185.1 Glis glis
CTCTCTCTCTCTCTCTCTCTCTCCCCCTGTCTCTCTCTCTCTCTCTCTCTCTCCCCCTGTCTCTCTCTCTCTCTCTCTTTACTTAGTGAGGCCCTCCGCAACTTTGTGAGACCCGGTTTCAAAATAAAGAATAAAAAATAGGGCCGGGGGTGTAGCGCAGAGGTATAACGCCCCTGGGTTCAATCCCCAGTACCGCGAAAAAAAAAAGTAAAAACAAAAAAAACTAATGTTAAAAGTAACTAAAAACAAATTCTCTATCACAAAACCCACACAACCCTAGAAAAAGTACACATTTCATGTACTTGCACAAAATTAGAAATATTCTTTCAAGTTAGGCAAGGTGCTGCATGCCTATGATCCCAGAACTTGGGAGGCTGAGACAGGAGGATCACAGGTTTGAGCCCCCCTCCCTCAGCAACTTAGTGAGACCCTGTTTCAAAATAAAAAATAAAATAGGGCTGGGAGTGTGGCTCAGAGCTAGAAAGCTCCTGGGCTCAATCCCCAGTACCACAAAAAGAAAAAAAAAGTGTGTGTACACACACACACACACACACACACACACACACACACACACATATTCCTTTTATACCGAGAATAAAACATTAGTCAATATTAACAAAATATAAATAGTTGTTGTAATTCAGTTAAGAATTAACATAAGTAAAACAAACTATCAAGCACTACCTCAAAATAGTTCTTTATATTATTTAAAAGACATAACTGAGCATCAAGCTTAGAAGGGGTTTCTTCAAATTAAAATTACTAAACAAACGAACCAGTGTTCCCCAATCTTTGAATAATATTTTAGGTAAACTTTCCCTTAATTAACTCCCTGAAGAATCAACTTACAGTCTATAGAACGTCTGGATGGGTCCCAGTCACTGCTGCCACAGCGTCCCTTCACTTCCCCTTTGACACCCAGATCCTCTGGACAGTTCTAGCTGTTACCCTACAAAGCAGCCCTTACAAGGCAGGCCGTCAAAATCATGTCCTTGGTGGTTAGGTTGGAGAAGGTCCAGTCTAGGCGCTGCTGGTATCACCCCAAAGCACTGTTTATTGTCAAGGGTATCTTTCCCAAAGAATAACAAGAATTCCAAATTTTATGATGCAGTGGTCTTTCTCCGTGTATGTTCTTCCTTTGTGAACTATCATTTTGAGGAAACTAAAGCAAAACTACAACATATGTGTATTGATGGGACAGATCTTCATGGGTTCCACATTCTCATATTTTCTCTGGTATCCAAGACAGAGAAGACTGGACAGTCTCTGAGGTAGATGGATTTGTGACTCTCTATCATCTAAATTATCAATAGTATAGAAAAATGGGCTTGCCTGCAGAGATTTCAAGACGGCTACATGGTGCCTGGCCGCCCAGGCCTTGCTCTGAGAGCCGGGTGAAGCCTCCGTGACCCTTAACTTCAGCATCCTGCATTCCTGCAGAGCCAGCACCACGTAGACAATGCCGATGTCTGCTGCTAGCTCAAGCAGCACACGCCCTCTGTAACCAAGGCTGTAGTGGCTGAGCATGGGGAAGAGTCCCGAGGAAACTTCTTGGGCGCTTCCATGTGAGCACAGCGCCCCATGGCTTTTTCTCATAGCAACCTCTTCCAAACACATTTCCATGGTTACGCCCTTGGGCCTGAGATGGGCAAGGTCTTGCTAATTCCTGAACTGCCCTCACTACATTATTTCTTTTGTGTCTGTGCAAAGTACTTCACTCCTCTTCAGCAACAACGCCTTTCTTGGCTCCAATTTCATACTTTTCTGGCCAAACTGCAAATTTTTTAAATCTTTCTGCTCTGGATTTTAAAATGAACTTGGCTATAAGCTGACCACAATAACCATGACACCCGTCTGGATGCTCGGCTGCTTTGACAGTCCCTCTGCCAGGCAAATGAGTCCATTGTCTTTAAATTCAGCCTCACAGAGGGTCTCAGGACAACAGTAAAATGTATACAAATTCCGGGAGAGCTCTACTCCGCTTCCCTATGGAGTCCCCTTGCCCTCTGAAACCTCACGAGCAGTCCTGCCGATCACATTCCTAACGGCTTTCTGGTCTTCTGAGCTCCCACCAGAACCACCCAGTAAGCGCTGCTTACGACCTTCGAAGGCTTCTCCAGCCTGCGTGTGTAAACTCCTCACACACCAGATGCGAAGTCTTCACATCACCATCAAGTGAGTCGCAGCATGACTCCACCTTTTCGGTACCAATTTCTGTTTAGTCAGCCTCTTCATCACTGTGACCGAAACACCTGACTCTTAGAGGTAGCAAGGTTTGCTGGCTCACAGTTTTAGCGGTCTAATTCCTCACTGATTGAATGATATGTTTTATTTTGAAAAATGACTTATTTTCTTCTTGTTCGCAGGGGTCCAGGGGTCATTTTCCTCTTCTCTTGGGTGCTCTCTCTGAGGAGGGTAAAATCTCACAAGGCAGATCTTGTGAACTCCAATGGAAGAGGCCTCAAGGTGTTCAAAGAAGAAACAGACTTGAAGGTGCAGATGTAGGGCCCCAGTGGAACTCACATAAGCTGCTAGATCACGTGAAAGTACTCTATCTCAGTTTCCCTCAATAAGGCAGAAAATGAAGTTATAACCACACAATATGGACCAAATGCCAGGACACACGTTACTGATCCGAAAGCTGACACTTAGGAGGAAGCAACAAGGTACAGCCCAGTAGAGAAGAGACTAGATAGAAACTTCACTCCTGGTACGAGACACACTCAACAGCTTACATCCTTTAAACCATACATGTAGCGCATGAATATGGGTCAATATAAAATTTTAAATTCAAATATAATAGTTTGGATGCTCAGTAGTAACTTTCTCGCCTATATACACCTGGTATGTTTCTTCTACTCAGGCAAAAAAATAATTAGAAATAAGATTTAAATCTCAATTTATTTAGTAATACCAGTATGATGAAGTGAAAAGACTGAACTTACCTCCTCTTACAAATCCATTAGTAGCTATTGCTGAAGTGGACAATCCTGTGATAGTTGTCACAACAGTGGCCATTGCTATTACAACAACTGACAGACCTTTAGGGAGAAAGAAAAGAAACTGAAAATACTTAATACTCTTATTTAAACTTGCCATTATCTACAACTGATTGGTCTGAGTATTCTGAATTTAATTATAAGTTATTAATTACCTAATTTTGATCCTATTTTTGAAAAATCAAATTAGAATTATAAACAAGTAACAGTAAGGTAACAATCTAAGTAATTAAGGAAAACAGCTCGGCATGGCTCCACCACTTGATTCTATGAGGTTGAGAGTCCAAGGCACAGCTACATGGCTTGCTCATTGTACTCAAATCAAGCAGAAACTTCACCTACCTATTCCAGCTTGGCCCACAATCCACGACAATCTAATAAAGAGCATCACACCCCAAATATTTAACATACAACGTACCTAGGAGGGAAAAAGAGGCCAGGTCATGGGTGAAGAAAGTTACCAAAGATCATAAACATTAAACCAGCCCAAAGTAGGATAATCTGCATTTGAAACTATGGACAATATAGTTATTAAATAAAACTCCTCCTTTTCTTTAATGGTTGTTTAAAAGAGCTTAATGGGGGCTTACTGTTGAGCTAAGTATAATGTAACAAATGAGTATGAATAAGTAAATGTGCTCGTCACAATTATTGAAATTAGCAGAAGCAACACAAGAAAGGTACAAGAAATATTTTAAAATTTCAGCCCTTTAAAGAAGCTCATATTCCCCTTATCGTACAGATTTAATTCTTGCTTATTCTTTTGTAACATCTTTATTCCTGAGTAGTCAGCTAATTTAAGCAAATTTGTTAACATAAAATGCCAATTGTTCACACATTTTAAAAAAATTTATATTGAGTCTAATATTTCCACCATGACTTAGGCACAGAATAAATTTTGCGCCTGTTTAAAAGTTTTTTTAATTACTAGTGAAAATTTCCCCAATTGATCAAGGATAATTTGGTTAAATTAATAAATACATCTCCTTTACTAAATTTAATATTCAAAAGAAAGGAGGTATGAGTTATTAATTTGTTCTTCTACAGTGCTGAGATAAATAGTTAAAACAGAGGGAAGAAAGAATTCTCTTGAGAATTAGGAAAATATTAGGTATGTTTGGAATCAATAGAAATGTGTAACTCAAATGAAGTCTCCTAATACATACTAATACACCCTTGATCCAGCCAAACTTCACGACTCCTTTACTTTCTGCAGTGTATGTGACCACGGCATCTCTGGTTGGAGTACTTTCTTCCCCATTCGCAAAGCCATCTTCAAAAGGTTCCTATTTTTACAGAAAGAAATGTGAATTGTAATTAAGAATTATTTAAAATTTAAAATCACCTCATAAAAACGAACATAATTAGATACACTTAACCATATTTAGGAGGACATGGTATAGATTTCCAAGAAACAAGTGCTACGGCTTGGATATAATCTGCCCCCCCAAAAAAAATGTCCATGTGCTGAGAGTTTAGTCCTCAGGGTGGCAGTACTGGGAGGTGGGAAACCTTGAAGAAGTAGTGCCCACTTCAAGGTCCCTAGGTCACTGGGGAGCTGCCCTGGAAGGGAATATAATAATCATCTCTTGGAGTGTGTTGCTGTTAAACCCTGAGCCTGACGGGGTCTCTCTCTGGGTGGCTGATGGGTGAGTGACGTGGTACTCGCTCCCACTTGTCCTCCAGCTGCTGCATCTACCAGGAGATGACACAGCCAAGGGGAAGCTGCGGACTAATAGACTTCTTCTTCCTAAGTAGCCTGCCTCAGGTTATTTCATTATGATAAGAAAAAACTAATACATAGAGGTTCCCGAATGTTTTACCTGAGGAAAATGTAAAGCAATAAAATAGAATGAAAACTTAGTTACTGAGATTTCTTAAAATTTAAACCTCACTATGATAGTAAACCCATTTTAATAATATCCAGTTTTAAACTCTGGTGGTTCCTGTGCACTCTGCGAATACAGCCTGCCAAGTATAGGCTGGCTACGTCAATCAATTCAGACCTTATCTCTTCAGCCACAAATTTATATCAGCTAGTTGCCACCCTTCCCACATCTGAAATTTCAACACTAACAAACTCTTCACTGTCAGTCAATACACTTTTCCCTTTCTAGTCTATGACAGCAGGATTCCCACTCATCACAAGATTCATTCATAATCCTCTCCCTTTACTCTCTCCTTACCTAGTTATTTTATTCAGTGCTCTTGGCATTTTCCTTTGTAATTTTTCTCAGGTTCAGACATAAACTGGTTGAAACAATGTATTTTCACAACTAGTGTTTCCTTCTTAGGTGAAGTTTCATGTCTTATTCTATAATTCTTAGGTTTTTGCTAGCTCCAGTGCATGCAAATTCTCTCTCTCTCTCTCTCCCTCAATTTTTGTTCTGTCCCAATACACCCTGTGAGCATGGCACATTTCCAAAGCAAAACACGAAGAGTGGAGGGAGATGGCTTTGGAAATAGATGTTCCAGATCTAGAATCATGACCTAACACCATCCTCACAGCCCTTCCTCTACTCATTCTCAAAAGCAGGGACCAAAATACAGCTACATTTGGGGCTTTCTTTAAATATACAAGAGGCAGCTGGGCGTGGTGGCGCACGCTTGTAATCCCAGTACTTGGGAGGCTGAGACCGGAGGATCTGGGTTCGTGGTCAGCCTTAGCTACTTAGTGAGGCCCTCCGCAACTTAGTGAGACCCTGTTTCCAAATAAAGAATAAAAAATAGGGCTGGGGGAGTCACTCGGAGGTAGAATGCCCCTGGTTCAATCCCCAGTACCACAAAAAAATTAAATAAATAAATAAATAAATAAATAAACAAGAGGCAATCAAATTTATTTTAAAAAATTTTGGCTGGGTGTGATGGCACACGCTTATAATCCCAATACTTGGGAGGCGGAGATAGGAGGATCTCAGGTTCGAGGCCAGCCTCCACTACTTAGTGAGGTCCTCTGCAATTTAGTGAGACCTTGTTTCAAAAAAATAAATAAATAATAGGGCTGGGGGTGTGTGGCTTGGAGATAGAATGCCCCTGGGTTCAATCCCCAGTTCTGCCAAAAAAAAAAAAAAAATTAGTGCATACCCTTAAATGAGTTTGGAATATAATCATTTTAAAAGAAGAGAACTATAACAAGTTCTACATGACCACAGAGCAAAATCTACATAATAACCCAAATTTCCCTTGGCCTTTAGGTTGCCTACCGTCATCCCTGGCCTTGTTTAGAATCTGAGATGAACACAAAACCAGTAACCACTAAACTTGTTAGAAATATTATAAATGGGCCGCGCGTGGTGGCGCACGCTTGTAATCCCAGTACTTGGGAGGCGGAGACCGGAGGATCCGGGTTCGCGGCCAGCCTCAGCTACTTAGTGAGGCCCTCCGCCACTTCGTAAGACCCCGTTTCAAAATAAAGTATAAAAAATAGGGCTAGGGGTGTAGCCCAGAGGTAGAATGCCCCTAGGTTCAATCCCCGGTTCTGCAAAAAAAAAAAAGAAAGAAATATTATAAATGGTATTAAAAAAAATTGACCAGGGATCTGTGCAATGCAAGCACAAGAACAACCCACTTCAGCTCTACTTCTTCTGCTAAGAGTGTTCCAGACAGTAGACAACCAATGATGACCCCAAACTGTAAAAACGACTCAACTGTTTAATTATTCAAATACAGCCAGAACAGAAAAAGGTTGCCTGCTAATTCAATTAACTCTAAAGTAGACAACAGTTTCTTAGTTTTCACTTTAGGACATATAGTTCCCTTCACTTATTTTATAAAGGAAGACTTTAAAATATAACTTCCAACTAATAAAAATAATGTGTATAATATACAAAGAAAATATACTTTCCATCTCTATTTAAAAAAAATCACCAGTGTGTTTACCCAATAGGCTACTTATTTTTAAGGCTATGCATCAATGTGGGCATCTTTTTAGCAATGCAAAAGTATGCAGGCATCCTAAAATTTTTGTTGTGTTTATAAGAATTCCACCTCGAGGTTGATAATCTAGTGATTCTACTAGTTTCTACCATACTATGAACAACTATGTTTAAACAGATTTTCCAGTGTGTGAAATAGTTTTTTTGTTTTGTTTTGTTTTTTTGCCGTACTGGCGATTGAGCCCAGGAGTATTCTACCTCTGAGCTACACCCCCAGCCCTATTTTTATTCTTTATTTTGAAACAGGGTCTCACTAAGTTGCGGAGGGCCTCACTAAGTAGCTGAGGCTGGCCGCAAACCTGGATCCTCCAGTCTCAGCCTCCCAAGTACTGGGATTACAAGCATACGCCACCACGCCCGGCCCAGTACCACAAAAAGAAAAAAAAAAAAAAAAAGATGCATACCCTTTAACTTAGCAATTCTACTCTTAGGGATATTCCCAGAAATAGTCAGTACTTCTATGAAGCAGGATACTAGTATAAAAATTTTCACAGCAGCACTGTTTAAAATTACCCAAAACTAGAAACAATCTAAACACCATAATTGCAGAAAAAAAGAAACTATAATATATTCATACAATGGAAGATAAGTAGCAATAAAATGAATTACAAATAGAGTATAAATAAATGTCATAAACTAAGAATGAATAAAAGATGGGAGATTGCCAGGCATGGTAACATGTGCTCATAGTCCTGCCTGAGCACATGGGTTGGAGACAAGCCTACCCCAGCATGAGACTCTTTCAAAAAAACAAACAAAAAAGCTGGATACAGTGGTGCATGCCTGTAATCCCAGTACAGTACTTTGTGAGGCTAAGATAGGAGGATCACAAATTCGAGGCCAGCCTCATCAACTTAGTGAGGCCCTGTCTAAATAAATAAATAAATAAATAAATAAACAAACAAACCAGCTGGGGGTATAGTTCAGTGGTAGAACACTCCTGGGTTCAACTTCTGGTACCACACACAAAAAAAGTAACAACCAAAAAGGATAAATGAAGTTTTAAAGCATGAAGACTAATAGTCTTCAGGAATAAAGGTGAAAGAAACCATTAAGAAAAAATCAAGGCCAACACCCACAGAGAAGTGACCACCATTGAACCAAGGCAGTGGCTACTTTGTTGGGGAATTAGAGAGGAGTGTGCGGAGGAGTCTGAGGGTACCAGCAACATTCTAGTTCTTGGTCTGGATTGTGTTTACATAGGTGTTTACTTAACAACTTAAGTTATACCTTTACGCTTTATCTTCTCTTTTTATTCCACAATAAAAAGATTCTTAAAGAAGTTTAAAAGATAAAATGCATTAAATGTTTAGTACATTGCCTGGCATTAACACAGTAAGAGCTCAATAAACTTTGGTTATTACTATAAAAAACAACTAAATGGACTATTAGTGAAGCTGACCATGTCGTGAATTTAAAACTGGATGTTGAGCTGGGCATGGTGGTGCATGCCTGTAATCTCAGTACTTGGGAGGCTGAGAGAGGAGGTTCAAAGTCAGCCTCAGCAACTTAGTGAGACCCTGTTTCCAAATAAAAAATAAAATAGGGCTGTGGATGTAGCTCAGAGGTAGAATGACAACACCACAAAAAAAAAAAACCACAACTGGATGTTGCATAATACATAAAAAACTGCAAAACATCATTAATCCAGACTCTATGACACACCTACCTGTAACTCAATATTGGCAGTGTAATATTACTTCTGTGAGAAAAAACACTGATCTTTACATAGAAATATGATGTCATTTCTGCACAGTAGTAAGAAAGGATTTTTCACTCACACCACAGACAAGTCCTAGGGTATAGTGCAAAGAGTGTGGTTTGAAGACCAATAGTCATACTACTAGAAATATTTTGCAACATCTCTGGCACTAAAAAAAATTGGTTAATAAAAGATAAACTCCTTCCTTCCCTATTTACCTTAGGGGCAAAAGACATGCACTTTGCAGCAGGACCATCTACGTTAAAGCCAGACTGCACGTCTGAGAAGTAAAACGTCTCAGTGTTATCGAAGCAAATTACATCACAGCCAATGGTAGTGCGAAGAATGGGAAACTTTATTTCAGGGTACTATGATACACAAAAATTGATTACTCTGTTTGCAAGCAACTTTTTGGTTTAAATAAACCCAAAATTGTACATCAAAAATGTTTAAAAAGCTATTTACGTCCTAAAAACACTTTTAAACTAAAATATTAATAAAAATACTTTAAATATCAAAATTTCTAATGCTGTTTAATAGCACTTGCCTAATACTAAGGTAAGCCAGTATTAAATTAATATACGGAAACAGCTAATTTAGCAATGAAAAATATGTGCACATATATGCAAATTTAGATGCCAAATTGGTGGGTTTATTCTAACAATCGTTCTAACAATTTTTCTATCAAGTACTAGCCAATTACATCATCCCGAAGCTACCAACATTTCCTATCCGTGCTGTCGGTGATTGGTGTATTCAGTGTAATGCTCCCCATACAGACTACTCGCTCAAAACAAAGTACTGTTTTACAGGAATCCAAACTGCTCTGGTTAACAATGCTCTATTAATATCCAGTGGCATTAATGCAAAGCTCAAAACTCAAGTACCACAGATAAAAGTGGATGGTGTGACCATGTGACTTTACAATGAACCAAGTCAGAACTGCTGACTGCGGTCAAAGAATTCAGTCCTCTACCTAGCCCATCATGTTCTTTACTAATCATTCAAGACTGAGTTACAACAGGATTCATTCAGAATAATGTAATTTGTACATTGCTTCAAATCCCACACAACTTGCTAATGTTGTTAAAAGCTTTAAACATTTGCATTCAAACTACTAGAAAACTTATACTTTCTGGTACTGACTAATAATATGATTGTGTGAACTATATTTCAAAAACAAGAAAAGCCAAAAGTTGGGAAGGACAGAGAAATACGTTACTAGTAGCATCCAAAATGGAAATACCAAATATAGCATCAGAACTGGAAAAAGCACTATGCATGGAAAACCATGAATAACAAAAACAACATTTTGTATACATCTGATACACAGCATGCACTTGGTATTTCATGTAATTCTTATAGGAACAGATGGTATTTCTCACCATGAATATCAATCATCTTCCCCACTTTCAGTAAGAAAACTGAAAGTCAGGGGTGGCAAGTCCTTTTTCTAAAGGTCACACAATTATTAAATGGAATGGCCATTATTTAAGTCCCTGATTGACAGCTCAACTATATATGTATGGAAAAGAACCTGAGGCAAGTTTTAAAAAGCAAAGACAAGAGATTTATCTGCGTTTTGGTGAGAACATGAATTTGTTGTGTTTTAACTGAGAACCTTCCATGCTCTGTGCAGCTTGGATGGCTAACAGTGAGGCCTTAGTAGCTTGAAATCCCAGAGAACAGAGCCCAAAGCCAGCAGGAGAACTGGAAATTAAGTGGGAATTTCTAGAAAAAGTGGAATGATAGCAAGGGTAGGTCCCCGAACCTCAGTTGGCCACCAAAATGCAAACTCTAGGCGTCTGAGTCAACATTCTCAATGCTGAAATCCAAAATGACTGACCACACAACAGAGAGGAAGGAAGGCTCATGTGCTCACCTGTTTTGGAGATTTAAAGGCTCAGTCCATGTCAGCCCGGGTCTGCAGAGCTCAGGGCATGGTGGTGGGAAGGGAGAAAGGGAGAGTGCTAGACTCCCAATCTCATGTCATGGAGGCCAGCCAACAGGGAGCAAGCAAGGAGAGAAGAGAACAAGAATAGAGTCCCCAAGGACACACCCCAGGGACCTCTCCTTAGCACTGAGTCCCACTTCCAACAATGCTACCTTGTTTTCATGAGGGCTACAGGCAAACCATTAGAGTAGGGGAGACCCCCCCAGGCTAAACTAAAAAAGTAGTTGGAAGATAAAAAAAACAGAACAAGAGATATCAGCTATTGCATGGGAGAAGAAGGGATTTGGTATATAGTTTGGGCCTAGGTAAGTTAAATGGCTTTTAAAACAACAAGCCGAGCACGGTGGCACATGCCTGTAATCCCAGTACTTGGGAGGCTGAGACAGGAGGATTGTACATTCAAAGCCAGTCTCAGCAACTTAGTGAGAACCTGAGAAACTTAGGGAGCCCCTGTTTCAAAATAAAATATGGCCGCGGGTGTAGCTCAGAGGTAGAGCAATGCCTCTGAGTTCAATTCCAAGTATAATAAACAAATAAATAAATCCCAGAAGAAAAAATATTAAACCAACTGAAATAAATACACTACAATATATTATCTACATGTCCAGTTTTCACCCAAATAATTACTAGACATGCAACTAAACAGGAAAATATTACCCATATGCAGAAAAAGTCAGTTAATTAGAAATCAACCCCAAGTGGGCCCAAATGTTGAGTTTAGGAAACAAAGACTTCAAAATAGCTAAAACAAACTAGGCATAGTGTGCATGCCTGTGGTCCCAGCAACTTGGGAGGCTGACATGAGAGTATTAGTTGAGCCCAGGAATTCAGGTCCAGCCTGGGCAACAGAACAAGACCCTGTTTCCCAAGGAGTGAGTGAGTGAGTGAGTGAGTGAGTGTGTGTGTGTGTGTGTGTGTGTTGTGGGGGGGAGGTTACACACACACATACACAAATATAAAATAGCTGTAACAAACGCATTCAAAAGTCAAAGATAAATATGATGATTACCAATGAGTAGCAGAGAGGATATCTCAACAGAGAAATACAAGCTACATTTTAAAAATTAGAAATTCTAAACTGTAGTATATTTTTAAAGAAAACCACGAGCCGGGCATGGTGGCGCACACTTGTAATCCCAGTACTTGGCAGGCTGAGACTGGAGGACCCAGGTTCGCGGCGAGCCTCAGCTACTTAGTGAGGCCCTCTGCAACTTAGTGAGACCCTGTTTCAAAAATAAAGACTAAAAAATAGGGCTGGGGGTGTAGCTCAGAGGTAGAATGCCCCTGGGTTCAACCCCCGGTACCATAAATAAATAAATAAATAAATAAATAAATAAATAAATGGGCTTAATAACAGAATGGAAATGACAGAAGATGGAAGTAGTAAAAAGCATTAGCTTACAGATCCAAGAAACTTAAACCCATAATGCACAAAGATAACACCCCTAGGCACACACTGCTGAAAGCCAAAGGCGAGAAAATCTTGAAACTGTTAGATAAAAACAACACATCATCTACAACAGACTGACTTCTTACCAGAAATGATGAAGGCCAGAAGACATTGGAACAGCATACTTAAAGGGCTGGAAGAAGAAAACCCTGTCAGCCAAGTTTATATACAGCAAGCTATCCTTCAAATCTCACGTGAAATAAAGGCATGTCTAGATACACAAAAACTGAGAGAATTTGTTGGCAGCTGACCTCCATTACGAGAGGTACTCGAGGAAGGCAGGCAGTAGCAGACAGAAACACAGATCTCTAAGAAATGAAAACAATGGGAATAACATACATAGACTTTTTTCTTTTCTGTTTTTTTTAAAAGCTATGACTGTTGAAGGCAAAGAGTACAACAATGTATTACTACGTTTACCAGTTATATAACAACAAGGGCATTAAGGAAAAGGGCATTCTGTTTTAAGATTCCTATATTTTAGCCAACAAAATTCAGTATTCTCTCTCAATAGAGCACTAAATAAATAAATAATGCAAAGAGATAACTACAAAGTCAATAGAAGAACTAAAATGGAATACTAAAAAATATTTGATCAGCACAAAAGATGGCAGGAAAGGATAATTAAAGAGAAACACATGGTAAAACAGAAAATAAGATGGTAGGCTTAATTACAATTGAATCACAATAAATGTAAAGAGACTAAACAGTATACAGAGACAAAAAGGCAAGCTATAGTACATGTACCTGAATGTATGATGTAAACATTCATCTAGAGTTGATTACTGTAGGTAATGTAGGAAACCTTGATTACTTGTTTATTAATCATTGGATATTTAGTGCTATGTGGGAAAAGTAGAATATGTAACTGTAGTTTAAAATGTATACAAAGGAGCTGAGGATGTAGCTCAATGGTATAATGCTTGTGTGCACAAGGCCCTGGGTTCTACCCCCAACACCACAAAAACAAACAAATACACATGAAAATGCAAAACTGCTGTGAAGGGTTTGAAATCCTTAAGTTACTTTCTCTATTTTCCAAACTTGTTCTATTATTTTTCTGTTCACAGTAAAAGAATAGTGACCATTTTATTATGGTTTAGATCCAGTATGTCTCCAAAACGCTCATGTGTTGAAGGCTTGGTCCCCAAAGCAGCAATGTTCAGAGTTGGGGAATTTGAGGAAGTGATTAAATCATGAGTGGTCTGTCCCCATAAATGATTAATTCATTGATGGTTCAAAGCTGAATGACTACTGGGAGGTGGAACCTAGTTGAAGGGAGTGGGTCCTTAGGAGCAAGCCTTGGAGAACTGTATCTTGTCTCTATCCCCTTCTTCTCTCTCTCTCTCTCTGATTCTTGGCTGCCATGCAATGAGCGGCTTTCCTCCACCACACCTTTCTGCCATACTTTGCCTTCTCTCAGGCCCAAAGCAATGGAGCTGGCCATCGATGGACTGAATCCTCTCAACCTGTGAACCAAAATAACTCTTTCCCCTTGCAATTTAAATATGCAAAGTACAATAAAACCTTTGGAATAAATGTTTAAAAAGTGTTAGTTTTGAAAGGGCTAGTCCTAGGCCAGGCGTGGTGGCGCACAGCCTGTAACCCCAGTACTTGGGAGGCTGGGACAGGAGGATCGCAGGTTCGAAGTCAGCCTCAGCAAGTAGTTAAGACTCTCATCAACCTAGCGAGACCCTGTTTCAAAATAAAGATAAAATTGGGCTGGGGGTGTAGCTTGGATGTAGAATGCCCCTGGGTTCAATCCCCTGTACCACAAAAAGGGGGGGGGGGTTAGTCCTTAAGCCTCTTAAAATTTGATATTCTGGGATCATCAGAGACTGAAGTTTGCCACCAAAAAAAAAAAAAAGAAGAAAGAAAAAGAAAAGACTATAAGTTTATAAAAATTAAGAAATTCTTTAGCGTTTTCCAATTAAGGACTCAAATCTCCATTCTTGGAAAAGAGATGAAGTCCACGGATTCAAATACTTCATTGCAAACATAGTATGTTGTATTCACCTTTATTTCAGGAGAAATCCTAAGCAAAATTAAAGAAAATGTGACTGTAAAATGATTTTAAAGTAGTGCTAACTTTATGCAGAAGGAAAGAAGGAATGAAGGAAGGAAAAAGTTTCTCACTATCTAATAAACCTCTCTGTGATGATGAAAATGTTTTCTCGTCTCCATTGTCCAATATGGTGGCCACTAGCCACATGTGGATACTGAGCATTTAAATGTGATTCAAGCATTAAAGAACTCAATTTGTAGCCATTTTAGTTTAAACTTAAATAGCCACCTATGTCTAGTAGTTACAGTATCAAACATTCATCTGCAACAAATGTTTCAGATACAATGTCAAATAAAATACTTTTAAAATTAATTTTTCTTGCTTCTTAATTATTTATTGCGGTACTAGGAATCAAACTTGGCCTCATGCATGGTCGACAAGCACCCTACCACTAAGTTATATCCACAGCCCTTTTACTTTTTTCACTGTGGCTACTAGAAACATTTCAACTGTGTATGTCATGGTTCATACATTTCTATTGGACAGTGCTGATAAGGACTTTTGGTGCCACAAAGCCACAGTCAAAAGTGTTAGTCTGAATGTGGAACTGGAGCCATCAGCCCAAGTCATGTCCTGTGAAGTTTCCTTCTTCCCCAAGACACTGTCAGCTGGAAGTCCAAAACTTCAATCACTGTAGCTAAATCTATTGAAATCGTCTTTCCTGGTTCTCAGATGGTCAGGATACTCGGTCTAAGCCTTCCCTCACTAGAGTACCCAAGCTTGCCCTACCAAAATCACCTCCTCCAAAAAACCACACCAAACCAACCAAAACAAACTGCAAAATGTTTCACATACCAAACAGGGTTAGAAGTTAAATTCTTGGATGAGCTAATTTACACCAACCCATCAAAGACCAACCCTAGAGGTTTCTACAATTCTTAATCTAGATCTAATTTACAAATACTCAGGAAAAGCATAATGAGTAATTTACAGCAGAGTAATTTCTGTGCCTAAGGATACTTACCATGAATACACCAACCATAATTAGTTTCTGCAGAGGGTCAAAAATCCACTAAGTTATTTTGGTTGTTATTGGGATATTGTTTTTATTCTTTGGGCTTTTTGAAATAGGGTTTCACCATGCTGCCCAGGCTGGTCTCAAACTCATAGACTAAACTGACCCTCTCCCCTCAGCCTTACAGGCATGAATCCCAAATCCCAGCCTCCACTAAGTTATTTTTGCTTTTCAGATTCTCATATTTCTTATTAGAAATCCCCGAGTTCTCTGTGAGCGCCAAGAGTCTCGTAACAGCTTTAAGACAGCACTGGTAAAGGTTATAGTGAGTAAAAGGATAAAGTCACCAGCAGATTATAGCTTTCGTATTTTAAATGGGACACCACTGATGTGTTTTTAACTTCAGTACTTTAAATAGTTTTCCTTGCCCACCCTCACTGTTTCGCTTTATAGAATCAACCCACTAGTTCCCCACCTCTTTGAACCCTATTTGAAAAACTACTGGGTTTTCTATGGTAAAGAACAAAACCACATTTTTTTTCCTACAAATAAAAGCTGTGTTTCAAGTACTATTATGTAACAAACCAGTAGCTGCAATTGTACACGTCTGCCCTGTTATAGAACTAATTTGTAGACTAAAACCTAGTGAGTCCACCTCCCAAAACCTGCTATTCCCAATCCTCCTTATGGCATTCGTCTTTACACTGACATAGTCTTCATTCAAACCATCAGGAAATACCAACAATTTCCTTTGAAACACTACAGCATCTGAACCCCTCTCATTCTACCAACCACACCTTGGTAAAAGCCATCCCCATCTTAACTGAACCACTGCTTCTTTCTTAATTATTTTTTTTTTATTTTTGTGGTACTAAAGATTGAACCCAGGGGCATTCTACCTCTGAGCTATACCCCTAGCCCTTTTTTTTAAATTTTTTGTTTTGAAACAGGATCTTGCTAGGTTGATGAGAATCTCACTACTTGCTGAGGCTGTCCTCAAACCTGCGATCCTCCTGTCTCAGCCTCCCAAGTACTGGCACACTCCCAAGCGCACACCACCACGCCCAGCTCTGAACCACTGCTTCTAACTGATGTCCTAGCTTCCAGCCTTAAGCCCCTTAAGGTATATTCTCCAAATGGTGATTGGTGATATTTTTAAGACATAAGTCAGATCACATCAACTCTGTGCTCAAATTCCTCTAATGCCTCCCTATGTCACTCAGACTAAAACCTTAAGTATTTATCAAGCACGACAAGGTTCTACACTGTTGGGTCCTCACTACCCTCTGACCTCTTCTCCTATCACCTGTCTTACCACTTCAGTCTTATGAACCCCTTGTCTCTCAATTACACCAAGCAAAGTCCCATCTCTGGGTCTCAGTATTCGCCTAGAGGGATGCTCGTGATATCTGCAACGGGATGATCCCTCACCTGCTCACAGAGTCTGCTCCTAAGTTAGAGAGGCCTTCCCCCAACTATTTCATTTGTTGTTTGGTACTGGGGGTTGAACCCCAAGGCATTCTACCTCCAAGTCACACCTCCAGCTCTTTTTATTTTGAAACGGTCTCCCTAAGTTGCTGAGGGTCTTGCTAAGTTGCTCAGGCTGGCCTTGAATTTGGTATCCTTCTGTCTCAGCCTCACAAGTACTGGAATTCCAAACATGCACCACCATGCTCAGCTCTTCCCCAGCTCCTCTACAGAGCACCACCACAGCCTTCTCAGTCTTGCCATCTTTTTCCTCGCCCTGCTTTCATTTCTTCAGAGTACTATACCTGACCTATTTGTTTATTGTCTTCTCCAACTAGAATGAAAGCCCTATGACTTTTTGTTCATCCCCTACACTTAGAACGGGACTGCTGTTAATGTTCAATAAGGACTTGATGAATAATTAAGTTAGCATTCATCTTATTTCAGCATGGAACAATTTGATTAGTACTGTAGACATCCCAAACACATATATGAAACCTATAATTAAAAATCATTGAATGCAAAGATACTCAACCCATAAAAACCAAGAAACTCAATCTGGGCCCTTAAGTTCGTCTCACAGGACTGTATGAACTGAACTACACAAAGAGAAGACATTAATTATAATCAGCACTGTACAGATTTTAAAAATCATATTTTACATCCCCAAATTTATCTTTCCTTCTACCCAGGTAGTCAGTTGGTATGTACTTGGGGAACACAGACTGTATATAGCCCTGACTTCAATGGCCAGTGCCATGGATTTAGCAGGGTAGAGCCCCTGGCAAAACTGAAATTGGCCAAATTTGACTTAACCACATGCAAATGTTTCTTACAGGGGTTCCAGCTTTACTCAGTTCTGGAAGCTACTTCTAGATTCCACACCAGATGTGACACATTCTTGTTACTCCAGGGTGACCTTCAAGCAATCAAGCTATATGCAGAAGTGATTGGTAGGGTGTGGAATTTCTTGTCCAGGATCAACACCACTCACTCAGAGCAGCAGCCCAGCGCTGGAGGGGATAGCACAGTTGTTTAGTGTTTTACTTAAAAGTCCATGTTAAAGCCGGGCATGGTGGCGCGTGCTTGTAATCCCAGTACTTTGGGAGGCGGAGACCGGAGGATCCGGGTTCGCGGCCAGCCTCAGCGCTCTCTCTCTCTCTTTCTCTCTCTACTTAGTGAGGCCCTCCGCAACTTTGTGAGACCCAGTTTCAAAATAAAGTATAAAAAATAGGGTCGGGGGTGTAGCGCGGAGGTAGAATGCCCCTGGGTTCAATCCCCGGTACCGCAAAAAAAAAAAAAAAAAAAAAAAAGTCCATGTTAAGTGGCAGGAACTGCCCTCCCCCATACATCCAGTGAACGAATCTGTATTAAGTGCCTATCTATCCTCTGTATGGAAATAAGAGATAGAAGCTCAGATTCCAGTGGAGGAGACAGGAGACACTCATATTAACTAATAATTACATCATCACACGTTTCCTCATTTCTGTTCCTTATGTAATCACTCGACTCTCAGAGGGGCAAGGTGGAGAGGTAATGGTGGTAATGTATTCTCCTCAACATTCTTTCCATCTTAGAGCAGGTCTGAGTGACAGGCAGGACGATGAGATAAGAACAACAACCTGGAGATACTTGTCTAGCATCAGAGTCAAAAAACGGAGTGTTAAGTCCAGCAATTCTTTGTGTGTGGGGTGGGGGATACTGAGGGCTGAACCCAGGAATGCTCTACCACTAAGCTATATCCCCAGCCCTTTTTATTTTTATTTTGAAACAGAGTCTCACTAAATTGCTGAAAATGCCCTTGAACTTGTGATACTCCTGTCTCAGCCTCCCAAGTACTAGGATTCCTGGCCTGCGCCACCACATCCAGCTCTACTACTTTCAATGAGAGTGTCTATAAAAGCAATCTCTTATGCCGGGCGTGGTGGCGCACTCTACTAATCCCAGTACTTGGGAGGCTGAGACAGGAGGATGGCAGGGTTGCAGCCAGCCTCAGCAACTTAGTGAGGGCCTGTTTCAACATAAAGAATACAAAATAGGGCTGGGGGTGTAGCTCAGAGGTAGAATGCCCCTGGGTTCAATCCCCAGTACCACCAAAAAAAAAAAAAAAAAGAAGAATAAAAAATAGGGCTGGGGGTGTAGCTCGGAGGTAGAATGCCCCTGGGTTCAATTCCTGGTACCGCAAAAAAAAAAAAGGCAATCTCCTCTGTTTCCATGAGACCATTTTATCATGAGTAAAATGAGTATAACTTTATTTCTTAACAATTAAATGAAAAAAAAATCCCCAACGAGCTCAGTGAGACATGAAAGACAAATTGTCTTCTTTACCTTTCTCCTTTTATTAACAAGAAAAGCAAAAACAGAGAAGCCATATACAAAAGGCTCCCAAGTCTTGCTGTAAGGACATATATATAAAGGTAGTGCTAACCTTGGGAAAAGAAAGAAAGAAAAAGAGAGGGAGGGGGAGGGGGAAGACGTGAGGAGAAAAGAAACTTCCAGTAGGGCTTCAGAGGGAGGTGTAGCTCGTGGTAGAGCACTTTCCTAGCAGGGGTTTGATCCCCAGCACTTTGAAGTAATGGTGATGATGATGATGATGATGACACGGCTTTAAACCCAGGAGGAGCTGGTATGGACTGTTCACTATTCCACTTTTCCACATTTGATAAGACATGTTAAAGTTGCCATCAAATACTTTAATGATGCCAGGCGTGGTGTAATCCCACTACTTGGGAGGCGGAGACTGGAGGATCCAGGTTCGAGGCCAGCCTCAACTACTTAGTGAGGCCCTCCGCAACTTTGCGAGACCCGGTTTCAAAATAAAGTATAAAAAATAGGGCCGGGGATGTAGCTCGGAGGTAGAACGCCCCTGGGTTCAATCCCCGGTTCCGCAAAAAAAAAAAAAAAAATACTTTAATGATACACCCCACTTTTTAGTGTCTTCCTATAGAAGCAGAAACCACTACTTTGACTTTTTTTTTTTTTTTTGCAGTACTGGGGATGGAACCCAGGGGCATTCTACCTCCGAGCTACACCCCCAGCCCTATTTTTTATTCTTTATTTTGAAACAGGGTCTCACTAAGTTGTGGAGGGCCTCACTAAGTAGCTGCGATCCTTCTGTCTCAGCCTCCCAAGTACTGGGATTACAAGAGTGCACCACCACGCCCGGTTACTACTTTGACTTTTTATTGTAATTTCTTTTTAAAACATATTAATAATTCCTAGCATCAGTTTTGAAGTTTATGCCTTAACACTCTTTTCTCTCAACTTCCTGAACACGGCTCGCCACGTGACTATCTGTCACCAGTCTGGCAGTTTGGTCTCTAACACACCTTTAGTGTTCTAAAGGACCAATCCCTGACCTTGGCTTTCTACTCCCTTACCCACTATCCTTAAATACTTTTGTTCATAACTTTAAACGACCATTTGTGTGTGTGTGTGTGTGTGTGTGTGTGTGTGTGTAATATATATATATTACATGTATATATTACATATATATGTAACATATATATATATATATATATATATATAAAATACAGCCCTCTCCTTCCCAATAATTCTTTGAATAAGATGTCTTACAGGCTACTCAAACAGAATTCCCCTCCCCACCTTCCACCTTGAGCAACAGTACCACCATCTTTCTATTCATTTGTTCATATTTAAAACCTGGGAGTCATCTTCTCTCTTAGGTCTGCATGCAATCCAGCCACATCCAATCTGTCCTGCCACCAACCCTTATTATCTCTAACCGGACAGCTTGAGTCTCCCCGTTTCCACTCCTGCCCCTGCCAACCCATTCCCACTCAACAGCCAGAGGTGTTTAAACAAAATGGATTATGTTGCCCCCTCACACAAAGTCCTTCAGTTTCCCACTACATTTATAATAAAATGCACGGGCCCCTTTTTAGTTCCTTAGACATACCACTCTTTTTCACCTCACTACCTTTACACATGCTGTTTCTTTGAGCAGTCACTCCACCCTATCATCAACTGACTCTGCATGTTCCAGCATCAATGCCACACTCTTTCCCAAAACCCAATTAAAATTAGGTCGTAATAGATCCTTACTAGCAAAGTTTACTTTTCTTTCATAGCACTGAAAAAATAATTTATAACGATGTCATCTGTCCAGCTATTTGGCTGATTTCTGATTTGCTAATCACTGTGTCATCCATCAGTACATGGTACCACAGCACGTTGCCAACATCCCCAGTAAATACTTGAAAACCTGCGAGTTCGTGAGTGGTTGGTACAAGAATGACTGCATACTACAGCAAGATGTAGCAAGGATACCTGTTCACCTACAGTTGGACATTTAGGCAAAATGCTTTTTATTTATTTATTTGCAGTACTGGAGATTGAACCCAGGGGCATTCTACCTACCTCTGAGCTATACCCCCAGCCCGATTCTTTATTCTTTATTTTGAAACAAGGTCTCACTAAGTTGCAGAGGGCCTCACTAAGTAGCTGAGGCTGGCCGCAAACCTGTGATCCTCAGGTCTCAGCCTCCCAAGTACTGGGATTACAAGTGTATGCCACCACGCCCGGCAAAATACTTTTAAAAGGTCACAATGATGAGCAATGAAAGGAATTCAAGTAGAAGGTAGATAATATAGTTCTTTTCCCTAACAAGTTCCTGGAGCACTTACCTCTTACTTCTTTTGTTCTTCCTCCGTTCCTAGCGGAGTTAGACCCATAGTGGATACTAAAGCACTTAGAGTATGTGACAATCAATCAAATGCTAGAATTAAGTGTTACAGAAATTCTAAATACTATAATTCACCATGAACTAGAAACATTACACAAGGTTTAGGGAGACAGAAGTCAATCTTGACAGACTAGGAACAACTTTAGGGGGATCTAGTCAACCCATGTTATCACACCTACCTTGCCGCCAACAGTGGTGCATAACTATATTGGTCCTACTTAACATCACACATATTTCTTTAACCCATGTATTAAAATTCTAAGCAAAATTATCTTTACTATGTGTTTATCAGTGAACCCAATCAAACGCTCAAAGAATCCGAGTAGGGGCTGAGGGTACAGCTCAGTGGTGGAGCGCTTGCCTAGTATTCACAAAGCAAGGTAAAAAAACTACAAAGAACTCATTACACTACCTGCTGCATACATGAAACTCTTGAATTTAACACTTTATACACTATATTCATCTAATAATGTAGGAATTAATATAAAACTGAAATCCTGAAGTTCAATTTTGTCCTTTCTAATATAAGAGCAAAATGATAACACTAGCCATTATTTTCCAAGTACTGATCAGGGCCCTTTTATTGCACTTTCTTCTTAATCTTCACAATAACCCTGAAAGCTGAAGAAGCTGGGGCCGCGGCGCTGGGTGACTTCTCCTACTACCATGTAACTAAAAATACAAGTGTTCTGTTGTGTGTATGTATGCATTTATATTTTTTGTGGTACTGGAGATTGATCCCAGGGACATTCTACCTCTGAGCTACAACCCTAGCCCTATTTTCTTTTTTATTTTGAAACAGGGTCTCCCTAAGTTATCACATTGGCCTTGAACCTGCAATCCTCCTGTCAAGTACTGGATTACAGGCATTTGCCACCATATCGTGCTGGGTGTTCTGTTTTGTAGATGCTCTAAACTGAGCAACAACAGTCAAAAACAAAAATTCAAATACTAAATAAACCTAGTCTTATAGAACCTGAAGTGCTTTGTGACTAACAGAATTTAATTTAAAATAACAAAAATCTCTCTGGAAAACATACAAGTTCAAGGTATGTAATAGTCTTCAATTTAAAATCTTTCTGAAACTTACAGGTTAAATTCAGACTGCCTAACTGCTAAAATCCTTGGATTTGGTGAAATGAATCTGAAATATGTTTGTCTAATATTCTGAGTAGTAAAAATACTCTAAGAAAAGGAAAATTACCAACTCCAGAAATACTTTAGACTAGAGATTTGAAGGTTTGAAAAAGAAAAAAACGGATAGATTTAAAAGAAATTATACAAGTTAAAAAGTGTTTTAGAAGTTGTTTTGCTTCTGATATGACAAAATTCCACAATGCAACAGAAATAGTATTATCTAAAGCTAAATGATGTCAGGCTTTTAAACAATCAATAAGCTGTAAGGGTCGGTACCTATGCAATTATTTCAAACTGTGAATGTTACTTTATCAAATATTAGGACAAGTAGAGTCCCCCTGCATGAAATGACTGTATGAGATCAAATAATCATATCCAACAGAAATCACATACTCTAAATTTAACTTTTCTACACCATGATTATTTCAACCTATGTGGTATCAACTCTGCATTCACAAAACTCCATCAATGTAGTCATTATATACTTCCAGAAAGACAGACTTCAAGTAATTGGACCTCATAAAAAAGTTAAATATTAATCTAGTCTCAAAAGCATCAATGTAGCCGGGTGTGGTGGTGCACGCTTGTAATCCCAGTACTTAGGAGGCTGAGACAGGAGGATCTCAGGTTCGCAGTCAGCCTCAGCTACTTAGTGAGGCCCTCAGCTACTTAGTGAGGCCCTCTGAAACTTAGTGAGACCCTGTTTCAAAATAAAGAATAAAAAAAAAATAGGGCTGGGGGTGTAGCTCAGAGGTAGAATGCCCCTGAGTTCAATCCCCGGTACCGCAAAAAAAAAGCATCAATATTATCTCAAAATAATGGTTTTGAGCCCTGAGAAATTAAAGTCTTACAGGCATGTAATAAGAACAGATTTAAAATGTGTGTGGTGGTGCACACTTGTAATCCCAGTACTTGGGAGGCTGAGACAGGATTATTGCAGGTTCCCAGCCAGCCTCAGCTAATGAGGCCCTATGCAACTTAGTGAGACCCTGTTTCAAAATAAAGAATAAAATAGGGCTGGGGGTGTAGCTCTGATGTAGAATGCCCCTGGATTCAATCCCCATTACTGCAAAAAAATTACAATAATAAAAATAATAAAATTAAAAAACAGATTTACTAAAGACAGTAACGAGTGTTTGGGGATGGTTTTCTGTTCAGGAAGTGTAAGTACCTGTGCAAAGACCCCCCAGAAGGTTTCTCTGGACATCCTCTATAGAAAAACAATTCTTCTCTTTCTCCCCCCTCTTTTAACGACTTGCCCCTCCGCCAAAGTTTTTTTGATATAGTCCCCTTCCAAAAGGTTTACATTACAAAAACTAGATTTATGCCCTTATCAGGAACAGCATGTCCCAAGATTCAAGATTCCTATAATCCTTTGCATATTCAAGATTGCAAAAACTTGAGCTTTAATAATTCATGGCACCCATACACACCCTATTAAGATTTTTCCCTCAAACACCGACGTTCCCACTCATGGGATCCCTAATGGGTGTACATGGGCATACACTGCCATCTAAAAAGGGCACCGATGGCAGGTGCTCTCCACCCTCTCCCGAGAGAGGTCCTCAGCTAACCCTGCGGCACGCTCCCTCCTCCGATCCCACAAACCCAACTGTAAACTCTTGAGAGGTGGTAATGGGGCCCGTGTGCGGGTGAGTAAGACAGTGTACACGACATAGAAAACTAAATAGGGAAGGCTGTTAAATGCAGCCTCTCCAGTATCACGTAACCAGCCTAACCCGCTGCAAACTTTTAAGAGATTAAGTTACGTCCCACTGCAATTCCGCCCTTGACAGCTGAATCCAGGGATGCCAGCGAGTCGTGCAAGTCCACTCCCGCCACCTCGCCGGGGAGAGCCGGCGGCCACATCCTGCGGTCCGCATGCACCCGGGGATGGCTCAGGAGGGGAAGGCTGGGCGAGCTCACCTTTTCCAGCTCGTCGTGGAGCTCGGCCAGGCTGGGCCGGAGCAGCTTCTCGCCCAGCTGCGCGACCGTGTGCCGGTAGTGGTCGATCCTGGGCACGGCGTCCATGGTGTTGTGGCCGAAGGTGCGCAGGTAGTAGGTGTTGGTGTGGGTGTCATAGTAGTAGTGCTGATGGTGCCCGCTGCCGCCGCCCGAGTGCAAACTGCTGCCCTCGCTCAGCACCGTGTCCCCGCCGTTCTGGAAGCTCACGTTGGGCCCGTCGCCGCCCACCCCGGCCGCTGCATCCGACAGGCTGTCGTCGGCGGACGAGGAGGCGGCCGGGTCCACGAAGTTCACGCGGAAGCGGCCCTTGGCTTCCTCGCTGCCCTTGGCCGGCGCGTCCGCGGGGGTCTCCGGGCCCCCGGCTCCCGCCGCCGCCGCCCGCCCCGCGCCCTCGGACACCACGTCCACCTGGAAGCGGCTCTGGCTCGGGGTGGGCCCCAGCGGTCGCCCCAGCCCGTCCCCGGCCGCCGCCGCGCCCTCCCCGCGGCCCCCGCCGGCCGCCGCCGCCGCAGCATCATCCTCGGGCCCCGAGGGCGCCGCCGTGCCGGGCAGGTCCAGCCCGGCCCCGGAGGAGGGCGCCGCGGGCCCCGGCTCCATCGCGCCCGCGCCTCGGCGGAGCTGCGGAGGGTGGCGGACGCGCCCCGGGCACCGGCCGGCTGCAAGGCGAGGAGGAGGCGAAGAGCAGGAGGCGAGCGCCGCGCTCCAGCACCCGCCCGCGCCGGCGCGACCGCGACCGCGACCGCGACAGCGACACCGACGCCGACACCGCCCGCTGCCGAGCCGGGCGCGAGTGCGGAGGGCGCGGGCGGGCCGCGGTTTAAAGGCTCGGCGGGGCAGCACGCGGGAGGCGGAGCCGGCCGCTCCCCGCCCTCCGCCCGCCCCGCGCCGCGGTGCTGCACGCTCCTGCACGGTGCTCCGCGGTGCTGCACGCTCCTGCACGGTCCTCCGATGGTGCCCGGCCCCGGGGCCTCCGCAGCGCACGCCGCGGCCGGGAGGGTCTCCGCGCCGCTCCCTCCTTCCGCCGCCCTCGCTGCGCGTTCGGCGACCCAGAGGAGCGCCCTCCTCTTCCCTGACCCGGCCCGACCCGGTCCGGCCCGGCCCGGCCCGGCCGCCGCCCTCTCCCCTCCCGAGCGCCCCGAGCCACGGGCGGCGCTCGCGATGCAAGCGCGGCCGCTGCCACCGCAGCCACGGCTGCAGGCTGCTCGCTTTTCTTTCTGGTTTTTTTTTTTTTTTTAATTCTAAACTCGCAGGACTTGGGCTGCGCTGGCGAGATCTCGCGAGATGCTGCAGGGCGCCGGGGCCTCTCCTCCCGCCCCCCCCGCCCCCCAGGCGCGTGGTACCCGGGCTGGATGGAGCCGCCCGCAGGCGCGGAGGCTGCGGGATGCTGGGGCTTGCAGAGGTGGGCCGCCCAGCGCCAGCTCGGCCAGGAGTCCGACCCCAGGCAGTGCTCCTCCATCACCCCTCCGAGCGGTGCATGCACCCCGCCAAGCAGCTAGATTTGCATAACCAGAGACTAATCCCAGCCCCGAGGCAATGGGTGTGTCCACACTTCGGGTGACACCTTTATTTCAAAAACTCGTGTTGGAAAGGGACAAGGGAGTCTAGTGGTGATTTTGTTTGGAGACATATTTTTAACTTAAGAGGAAGCACAGCCCTGAGGGCTAGGATGGCTGTTAACCAGCCGTGCAGCTTCCCAATAAACTGCTTTAGCAGGAGGTTTCTACAGGGTTTAGGGTTAGAAGAATTCCTCCAGGGTTTAACACCATCTGCGAGCCAGCCTCAGCTACTTAGTGAGGCCTGCTGCAACTTAGTGAGACCCTGTTTAGAAATAAAGAATAAAAAATAGGGCTGGGGATGTAGCTCGGAGGTAGAATGCCCCTGGCTTCCATCCCCAGTACCGCAAAAAAAAAAAAATAATAATAATAATAATAACAACAACACCAACAGGAAGGTACTCTGCGGCTCTGCAGGCCTATTTTCTATAAAAATGTAGGGAAATGTAACTATTTTCCAACTTTTCTTAGCATCAAAATCCACTTTTAACCTACTCGCTACCCAAAGCCCCAAGTAAAAACAGTGAATAGCTTTAAGTGGCTTCCTCTGATCTCTGGGCTTTTATGTTTTTACTTTGCGTATTTTTGGATTTTATTTATGGAGATAAACACCATCTTTTGCTGACTCTTTGAAGCATTATCAAAGAGCTTGTTTGTGAGCAAACAGTCTTACTTTATTTTCTTTGTGAAAATGCTGTGAATAAAAGCAACCAGGTAGTTTTCAGGAAAATTGGCGTAGCCATGACTTTATTTGACCTTGACAACCTATCGGCTCATTTTATTATCCGTAATTTAAAGATGAAGATAGGAAGGAACAGCTTTTGGGACATGGAGCCAAGGTTACTGAAGCCCCTCGTGAGCTTCTGCCATGTTAGCAGAAACCCAGAAGAGGCCAGAAAAATCAGGTAGTCTTTTGAGCAGTGCAGTTTGCACCTAGGGAATTGCTGCCCTAGTCGGTGTGTGTGGTACGTTTCAGCTCCAAAGCTAATTTATGGCTGTTGGAATAAAACATTAAGCAAATGTTGAGCACTTACCTGTGTGTGCATCACTGAGGATTGAACCCAGCGGCATTATACTTCTGAGCTACACCCCCAGCCCTATTTTTTAATTTTGAGACAGAGTCTCATTAAGTTGCAGAGAGCCTCACTAAGTTGCTGAGGCTGGCCATGAACCTCTCTAATCCTCCCATCTCAGCCACCCAAGTACTGGGATTATAGGCATACGCCACCAGGTACTTTTACTATGAGCTCTGTGTTCTGGGGATATAGGGTGAGCAAAATAAGTAATCTCTTCTCTCATGGAACTCATTCTAATGAGAGAATCGATAAGGTGAATAGACAAAATATATAGGCTATATTTGAGGAATGAGTGCTAAGGAAAACGGAATGGGTTGTGTGTGAGATGGGGATGGTAAAGTTTTCCATAGGGTGGCCTCATTAAGGTGACATTTGAGTAAGGAAGTGAATGATGCAAATATTTGGAAAAAGAGTATTTCAAGCAGAGAAAGAGCAAAGATCCGCAGGAAGGAGTATGCCAGGCATGTTCATGGGATTGCTTGTAGGCCAGTTTGGCTGGAGCTGCGTAAAACATGTAAGAATCATGGGCGATTAGGTCAGAGTTTGGGGTTGTAGGGCATCTTTGACTATTGAATATACTTTGGCTTTTACTCTGAGTGGCATGATGTATTAGCTCAGGATTCCCTAACAGAATACCAAAGACTGGGTGGCTTAAACAATAGAAATTTACTTTCTCACAGTTCTCAATTCTAGAAAGTCCAAGATCAGGGTGCCAGCATGGTCGCATTCAGGTTAGGACTTTAGTTAGTGGATAGTTGTCTTCTCTGTGTGTCCTTACACGGAGACAGCTCCGATTCCTCTTCCTTTTCTCATAAGTTTACCAGTTCTGTTGGATTAGGGCTCTACCGTGTGACCTCTTTCAACCTTAAGGTCACCTTCTTAAAAGGGTTATCTTCAGCAGGGCGTGGTGGCGCACGCTTGGAATCCCAGTACTTGGGAGGCTAAGACAGGAGGATCCGGGTTTGTGGCCAGCCTCAGCTACTTAGTGAGGCCCTCCGCAACTTCATGAGACCCTGTTTCCAAATAAAGAATAAAAAAAAGGGCCGGGCGTGGTTGCTCACGTTTGTAATCCCAGTACTTTGGGAGGCAGAGACCAGAGGATCCGGGTTCGCTGCCAGCCTCAGCGTGCTCTCTCTCTCTCTCTCTCTGTCTCTCTCTCTCTCCCCCTGTCTCTCTCTCTCTCTCTGTCTCTCTCTCTC
>PVJS01017551.1:0-36034 GCA_004027185.1 Glis glis
GAGAGAGAGAGAGAGAGAGAGAGAGAGAGAGAGAGAGAGAGACAGGGAGAGCGAGAGAGCGAGAGCGAGAGCAAGCTGAGGCTGGCCGCGAACCCAGATCCTCCAGTCTCCGCCTCCCAAAGTACTGGGATTACAAGCGTGCGCCACCACGCCCGGCCGCAAGTTTTGTTAAGTGGCACTTCAACTGACCCATTGTGAGAAAAGCTGCTTATGAAGGAGAGCAGTCAGGTGGTAGCTGACCATCTGAGAGCCAGTAAAAGAAAGTCCATGGAATGATAAAGTGGTCTATATCTGTGGTACCCCAAGTGTGGTCCCTGGACAACAGTATAGGCATTGTTGGAAATGTAGAACCTTGGGCTTCACACTAGACCTACTGAATAATTATTTATTAATTAAAATTAAATAATTTTTATTTCAACAAGATCCCTGGGTGATTTTTAAAATTTCCATTCAATTTTGATAAGTATGATCTCTTAAGGTTCATTTTAATCCTTAAACTTCTACTTTAATATGTACAATCAAGTGCTACATGTTGAACTATACAGAAACTAAGTGCATATTCCAAGAAGGAAAAGTTCCACATGACTAGAGTAATCAAAGAAAGCTTCATTGATGAATCAGGAGTTGGGCTGGCCCTTAAAAACTGGAAGAGGAAGATGGTTGTGTCAAGTTATAACATAAATAAGCTAGGCGTAATGCCTAGGCACATGCCTGTAATCCCAGTCCTTAGGAGGCTGGGACAGAAGAATCGCAGGTTCAAGGCCAGCCTCAGCGACTTAATGAGACCTTGTTTCAAAATAAAAAATTTTTATTTTTTGGGCTGAGGATGTAGTTCAGAGGTAGAATGCTCCCAAGTTCAATCCCCAGTGCCAGAAAACAAAACAAAACAAAACAAAACAAAACAAAACAAAAAAGAGATAACATAAATAAATATAACACAAAGAGGCAGAAATAATGGCATGGACCAGCCTACCAGAAATAGAGGGTTTGTAATTGGTCTGGAAGTGGATAGGGAGGTTGGCTAGGACTGTTACCATAGACCTTGCTAAAATATCCCAGAGTCTTCCTTTTCTAAAAGAAATAGGTCACATATTTTGCCCCAAGGAACATAATCCAGATACTGGACAGAACAGTTTGAGTTCTGCAATGGAGGCCCAAGTGAAAGGCTGTGGTAGCACAAGGAAGCATCTGACTTGGAGATTTGAAGGCTTCAGGAAAGGAGTGGAATTTGAGCTGGGCGCTGAAGGTATAGTGGGGCAGGGGTGTTCCAAGTGGAGATGACAACCTGAATAGTGTGGCGGGAAGAACCAGTCCACCTGGCTGAAGTATGAGGGGCATCAGAGGAGTGCAATGGGATGTGAGCCTGGAGAGAGCTGACAACCATGGATTGCTGAAGCCTTGAATGTCTGCTGAGGAGTTCGGCTTTATTTTGTGGGCAATGGAAAGGCACCAGTGATTTCAGCTGGGGAAAAATGTGATTAAGCTTACTTTTTATGAAGATCAATCTAGTAGCAATAGATTGGAGGCAGGACCACCATTCCTAGTATCAGTCCAGGTAAAATATATTACAGATCTTTACTGGGGAAATACCAATAAGATTGTAAGGGGGAATCAAAATGAAAAATGTTACAAAAGCAGATTAGGCACCTCCCAACTGATGAATTGATTCTGATTTTGGTTAGTTGAGGCAGTGATCACATTAATCATGATAAAATACAGAAGGAGGTTCAGATTAGGAGGCAAGGTAGAGCTCATCCCTAACTTACTAGCTCCCTAGACTTTCCTCCTCTTCCTTCTTGGAACATCATTACCAGGGTGACATTTGTCAGATGGGTGTTTCATCTGCCATTGCCTAATCCGCGTCCTCTGGTGAGTTTTGCTCTTCAATGTACATACAAAAGGGGTATACAAACAAAAAGTCAACTCCAGTACCAATAAGGACGATGCCATCTTTGTATCAATTTAAATTTAGAAAATAACGTATCTACTTAGAGGAATGCAAAAGGTATGACAATGCTTTCATCAAATAAACAGTCTTGAATGCCACTTACCCATTATACCTGTGATAAAAACCATTGTGTTCAATCATATGAGATTCATGCACAAATAAAAGTAGGATAATTAGCTATCCATTATCCTAAACATATAAAGTAAGGAAAATGAAGAGACACATGGTCTCTTAGGAAATCTGCCAGTTTAGAATGTAAATCTAATTTGGGAGCTGCCAGAGCATGCTGATTGAGGCTGTAGAAGTTGCAGACTGATGAAGTCTGGAAAGTGATATATATTTTTAAAGAGACTATTCCTTCACAAGATAAGTAGATTATAATTTACAGGAAACACACCTTATGTTTCAGTTAGTGAGACACTGCAGTATATCGAATCCTTGTGGTCAAAGCTTCCCTCCTTTCCTGTGTTAAATTAATTGCCCATGTCTGTTGCCATTCCTCCAAGCATTTCTCCAGCTTGCTGATCTTGAGCTCAGTTATATAACTTGTTTTGGTCAATAGAATGCGGATGGAGGTGACGAGGGGGCTGTCCTGGAAGAGGCCTTAAGAGACATCCTATTTTCCTCTACTCTCATGAGAGCAAGCCCCAATAAGCCACTGGGGAGGAGAATAAGAGGTACATGTAAGAGGCCTGATCCAGACTTACGACCTGAAGTCGAGCTGCCTGGCTGGCTCGTAGACCCATGAAATGAAAATCACTCCTTACTGTGGGAAGTCATCAAAACTTTGAGGTTGGTATTAAAAAATAAAGAAACTTAATACCAACCGAAAGAAACAGATGGCTAGTGAGCACAGCTAATTATGAGCAACTATCACATTCTAACAAGATAGTAACTGCCAGAATTTGAATCAGAGTGGGACCAGGCCAATTTCAGTAAAATTCAGCTCTCTTTTAAATTAGCAATAAAAAGGAATACATTTTAGTAGAAACTTTACTATTATGTGGAAAACTTTGTTCTGTGAACTATTAAAAGACTGACCTTTATTTTAATATTCAAATTTTCTGTTTTTTGTGGTACTGGAGATTGAACCCAGGGCATTCTACCTTTGAGCCACACCCCCAACCCTATTTTTTATTCTTTGTTTTGAAACAGGGTCTCACTCCGTTGTGGAAGGCCTCACTAAGTAGCTGAGGCTGGATGCGAACCTGCGATCCTCCTGTCTCAGCCTCCCAAGTACTGGGATTACAAGTGTGCGCCTCCACGCCTGGCTCAAATTTTAATTTTGAGGAATGCAGGCATCAAGAATTATCCTGTATTATCTGTAAATCCCAGTGAAATTTCCCCAAGGTCTTTTATCAGGCAACTTGGTCTAAATAACAGGCATCTTTACTTTCACATGAAGGCAGCAAGACCTTAAGAATATAGTGAAATTCTCAGCTAGGATCTTAAAAGTTTAAGAATAATGCTAAACCTCACATGTAGTGGCTATAATAGTAAGAATGTTACAGCCTCTTTAGCTGTTTAACCCCACCACCACCACACACACACAAGGGACAGACATTGAGGGCTTATTACCTGTCTTTTTAACTTTAAATGTATTTTTTAGGTATATACTACCCAATATGGTAGCCACTGGCCACATATGGCTAATGTTGAGCATTTGAAATATAGCTAGTCATAATTAAGATGTCCTATAAGTGTAATATCCACAACAGATTTTGAAAACTTAGTATTCAAAAAAATCTCATTACTAATTTTATATTGATTACTTGTTGAAATGAAAATATTTTGTATCTCATCACTTTCTTAAACTCTCCTTGGTTGCCCAGTTTGAGGGATACTATTTGTTTCTTGCAGGTAGCTTGACTAATACAACCTTGAATACAATAATTTTTAAAAGTTTATATAATTTTATATAATTTTTATTTATATCATACTTATTACTAATTTATGTTTCTTACTAATTTAAGAAATGGATGAGTTGAAACATTTTCTCTTTCTCTCTCTTTCTCTCTCTCTCTCTCTCTCTCTCTCACACACACACACACACACACACACACACACACACACACATACACACACAGTCTAAGTAGCTTCATTCTTTTGTCTATAGAAGTAACCACTTCTATTGATTTCTTTTCCCTGTGGGTTCATGAAAAAAAAATCCTCACTTTATAAAAGAATGGGATTATCAGAACCATGTTTTGTGTCCTGGGTGAAAGTCCAGTGATGATTAGTAACCACTTGTAGCCAGTGGCCAATCCAATATTAAAGTTAGTTGATAGTAACCTATCTTATTTGGCCTGCTCCACCCAGAATGACCCAATGCAGATTTGTGGATCTGCCTCAACACGAACCTTCCCTCCAATAGAATTGAGATTAGATTGTGCTTGCTGAATTTCTCCATAATTTCAGATTTTTATTTTAATTTTCTATTTTTTGGTACTGGGAATTGAACCAGGGGCGTTCTACCTCCAAGCTACACCCCCAACCCTTTTTTTATTCTTCTGTTTTGAAACAGGTTCTCACTAAGTTGCTGAGGCTGACCTCAAACCTGTGATCCTCCTGTCTCAGCCTCCCAAGTACTGAAATTACAGGTGTGCAGCACTGCACACCTTAATTACAGATTTTTACAAGTGGAGTTTGGGGCCCAAATACCTTAAAGAATTTTTTCTAATAAGACAGAAATGGGAAAAGAAAAGACTTGTGTTCTCTGAAGGAAACTTGTAAATTCTAATTCCAACTTGCTAAAGGGAAGTGTTTAGACAAGAAAAGCAATAGACTTGGGGCAGAAGATGTGCATTTGAGTTTCAGCTCTTCCATGGGCATTAGGAATGGTAATGGTGACCTTTTTCGGATTGTTATTGTTTTCCCCATTAGCTCAACAGTCAGTCCCCAGATCCAGAAGTGGACAGATAGCTTGGGACAAGGTGAAAATAATACATCACCACTCAGTCCTGCTCAACAGGTAACTCTTGCAACAATCCTTAAAGTAAATAGGCATAGGCCCTCTTCGTGTTTCCATAGGTGGATAGCCACTTCTTCCATAAAATATTCCATGAAATAAGTAAATAAAGCCCAACTTTGTGTGACAAAGATGGCAACAACACTTTCAGACTTGGCTCCTGGCTTATTGTTGCTATTATTATTTATTGGTACTAGGGACTGAACCCAGGGGTATTCTACCTCTGAGCTACACTCCCAGTCCTTTTAAATTTTTTTTATTTTGAAACAGTCATTCTAAGTTTCAGAGGCTGGCTTCAAGCCTGCAATCCTCCTGTTTCAGCCTTCCAAGTACGGGTGTTATAGGCACGCACCACCATGCCTACATCCTGGCATTTTGATGCGTAAATATTGTGACAGGGCAAAGGCATGCCACACTAATGCCACCCTATCATTCCACTCCACACTAATGCCACCCAATCACTAAATTAATCTTGGAACAGTAAGATGTGGCATGGCTTAAAACTCCATGAGCCATCTCTGTGGTGCGGTTGGTTACCATATTTAGCTGCTAAGCAGGTTTGTGGTTTGAGCCTACTCAGGATGGTCTTGTCTGTAACCAACTTCTTGGTGATGAAATGCTATTGAATTAATACTGAGGATGTTTGCACAACATTGTAAAGGTAATAAATGCCACTGACTTGTACTGAATTGAATGTTAAAATGGTGAGTCTTATGTGTATTTTAATATAATAAAAAACCCCAAAAGTTGCATTGAAGGATACATTTTCCCAACCCTGAGTTCTAATTGTATTTTTCTTCCTCACATGTGTACACCTACCACATAGTATGTGCTGATATCCAAATGCCTCTATGTGTATCTGCTTTTTAAAAATCTCTAGACTGAGTGTTCTACTTGGTAACATTTTGGCATCATCTAGGAGTATGTGACTCAGTCACATCCCTATTTTAAGGGGATTAAGAATTATATTAACTGTATGAGCACATAGATTCCCTTGAAAAACTCTTTGGCCTTAGCACATTACTTGCCTACTCTAGAAAATTCTCCCACCAAGAGGGTAGACTGGACATGGGATATGGGTTTGCTCTCCCCATAGGCAGTGCATGGCTTTCTTAATAAATGGGAAGGAGGAGGGAGAGAGAGATTCTTAAAGAGTATGGCTGAACCAGTTCCTGAGATTCTTCTTGTAGCCAGCTCAACTTCCCAGCACAGGACTCAGGACTCTCAGTTCTTCTAGACAAAGTCAATATTATTCTTTTATAAAGCAAAAGTCGTGAAACACTGGTGGCAGGTCTTTGAGACCTAATAAGCACAGAGTACAAAGGAGAAATAGGGCAGGTGGGAAAGACTCACAAAAGAGATAATATCTGTCAGGCAGTTCTTGAGGCAGAGGAGGAGGTATTTCTTGAATTCCTCCCAAGGAAACGCTTTAGCAAAAGCCAAGGAAGCTTCATGTTGGTCTAGACGGGCCCTGGCAAGCAGGGAAAGAGGACCTTGTGCACTGTCGCATGGAGGAAAGTTCTCCCTGGGTAAGTTGGTTTTTTTAACTCCAGCCGATGGATTTCAGCTGCTCCCACTATACCATTTCTGACCAGAAATACGAAGGCTTTTTGAAGACACACACAATTATGATGATCCCTGCAATTAGGATCATGGAGAAGAGGACCATGAGGAAGACATAGGTGGAGTGGGAGAAAGGTGGGGACGGCAGCTGCTCAGCTGGGATCTTGTTGGTCAGGTTCAGCATGTAGCCCAAAGTCCACCCCACGCTGCTGCCCTGGACCTGCAAACAGAGGGAAGGTCTGTTGTTTAGGATCCCAGGAAATACTCTTTCATGCCACCTCATTCATAATGCTGAACAACTGACAGGTGGAGATCACCCCTGCAGTTTTCTAAATGGGCTAATTTTATACTCTATAATGGGAATATGGTTGCGGGGACAGTAGGACCAAGTGATTAAAAGAGAGTTTGGAGCCTCGCTACTGTATTCCCAAACTTCAGAAAGGAATTTGGTGAATGACTGCCCAATTCTATTGCCTAGCCCTAGAAGAACTTTGGAGACCTTTGAAGCTTAGCATTCTTGTTTATGTGGAGGGTAGGGAAGAGGGATGAGGGGAAGTGACAGGGAGTAGGCAGAAGGATGACAGAATAAGGGTTGTCCCTGGTCTTTTACATCTTTGTCAGGCCAAGAGACTCATCTGTACAAAACCAGGACTTCTATATGATTCACTTAGGGAAAAAACTTTGAAATAATCCCAGCAAATCAATCTTAACTCTGCGGAGGTTAGCAGACCATGTGTGTGCATCAGAAAGGATTCTTATTAAATGATAAAACAGGTTCTGACCCTTCCATCTTCATAGGAATAATTTCCAGTCACCTCTGAACTTATGGCATATAGGTGAAATTGGAATAATAATTTTGGAAATGTTTTTATTACATGAGTTGTGTGTGGTCATAGTAGAAAAATTAGGAAGTACAGATAAGCCTAAAGAAGAAAATTAAAACCATCCATATTTCACCAGTCAGAAATTGATGCTGTAATCATTTCATGACATCTTTCCAGTACTCTCTGAGCATGTTTTTTCTTACCAAAAAATGGAATTGAATTGTATGTAGAATACTTCATTTAACAATAACTCACGGACATCATTCCATGTCTCCTAAGATATTTCTGCATCATCAACACTGGTATAAACTGCCTTATACATTCACTTTTACTCACCTTGACCAATTACAAATCCTAGAAATGGGGTAATGGGAAAAAAATGATGTGCACATTTTTAAGGCTCTAAGCATATACTGTTAAAATAACCTGAAAAGTTTGCACCAATTTACACTCCAATTAATATTATGTGGGAATTCTCCTCTCTCAAAACCCTTATCAATATTAGAAATTAATAATTTGTAAAATGTCGACTTCCCTCTGTGTGGGATGGAAAGCTCATCTAAATGCATGTGTCAAGGAAGGCTCCAGAGTTAGAGGAATTATCACCCAGGGCTTAGGAATATTGGATCATGCATTGGAGTTCAAGGAATATAAAACAGGACTTCCCTGCATGCCAATTATAAGTTTTATATAGTTACTACAAACGAACAAAATAGACTGTGATGGAATGAAGTCTGGGATATTAAAATAAGGAAAAATTGAGTTTGATTTAGCAAGGTCAGAACAGAAAAGAGCGTAATAATGCCAGTGTCTTTGGGATTTTATTGCCCTTTGCTTCAATGTTTTGTTTTGCTTGAAATCACTGTATTTTAAAAGGGGATAAAATGTTTTTGCCATTAGCGGAAAAAACTCAGAGGAACACTGCTCTTATTTTTCATCCAGCACAGGCACAGAGCTGATGTAAATGGTTCTCCACTCCTCGACACCTGCAGGTGGCGCTGTGGTAAAGCACAGCAGTGAGGCTGCGTCTCCCGCGCTCACACTAAGCCTGGCTTCTAAGCAATGTCCCCGTTCACAGCCCCTCAGTCCCTTTCTTCACAGAGTTTGGGATTGGTGAACCTTGAAGGAACAACCAACAAGGCCTAAGAAACCATGACAACCCTCCTCTGGCTTGTGGAAGGGGCTTTGGGGAGGGATTTTGAAGTCAGCACACAGAATCATTGTGGCTGCTGAAATGCTGCTATATTACTTTAATATCTCATTTTTTTGTTTTATGAAAATTAGTCACTGTTCTGTGGGTAAAAAGGTATAACTGAGAATACAGGTAGCTCTCCTTAGAACCCACAGCTGATTGATATTCCCAGCAGGGCTTGGGTAGAGGTAGAATGGTAGAGCAGGGCATCAGGCCAAAACTTAGGTTGACCACCACCTTTTTTCAAGCCCAAAGCTGCTTTAGTCATGACCACCCGGCCTCCCTACCACCCAGCAGATTCCCAAATTACCTTGTCAAAAAAGCGAATGGTATCCCAGGAACTGTTTGTGAAATGATAGCCTTGCTGAAGGAGGGAGAGGATGTAAGTACCAGAAAAGCAGTATTCACTCAGGTACTTCTCCTTTATTTCAGGAAAAGATGCCTGTACCTAGAAATGGAGTGAAGGAAATATCATATTTGTACAACAGGCACCTCTCCACAGACCTCTTTTTTATTACTAGACCTGATGAAAGAGGTGAAAGCCCCAGGTGACGTGGGCCTGAGGGTGGCTCTCCCAGAGGCTCTGGGGAGGGTGGGTGTAAGGGGTTTTAGTTTAGCTTCTCCTAAAAAAGCTTTTCATACAGTGTTCTATGCAATATTAACAGGTGCTCCAGGGAAAAAAAGTAGTTCCCAAGGTCTAGTAGGGTTAGAAACAGTTCATTTCAGTATCTGTTTTTGTCCCCTAACCTTGGAATTTTGCAATCACATTAGCATATTAAAAGCTGTGAAAAATATTGCATGAAATAAATCAGTTTCCTATATGCTCTTGATCAGAGTCTTGGGCTCAGAGCATCTATAAGTATCTTAAGAAAATGTCCACAAAAGCCTTACCACACTGCTTAGTCTTAGTCTGGACTGAGAACATCAGCATTATCTGGGAGCTTGTTAGTCCCAGAACTACCAACTCACAATCTGCATTCTAATACAATTCTTGGATAATTTATGTGCACAGTAAAGTTTGAGAAATGCAGCTCTGCTTTTTTTTTTTTTTTTTTTTTTTGTTACTGGGGATGGAACCCAGGGGCATTCTACCTCCGAGCTACACCCCCAGCCCTATTTTTCATTCTTTATTTTGAAACAGGGTCTCACTAAGTTGCGGAGGGCCTCACTAAGTAGCTGAGGCTGGCCACAAACCTGAATCCTCTGGTCTCATCCTCCCAAGTACTGGGATTACTGCAAGCCAGGCTTGCAGCTCTGCTTCTTTAAGAAGCATTTTGTTAATGACTGTGGAAAGTGCCCAAGTCTTGCCTTCTGTCTTCTGTCCTTCCTTAACCTCTCTTTTTATTTACTATTTATCTAATTCTTTTTTATTGGTGAATTGTAATTATACGGCATAGTGAGATTCAGAGTGACACATACATACATGCACGCAGCATTTGCTGTGTACGTCCCTCCAGTTCCCACCCTGCTCCCCTCCAGAGATAATCTTTACATCAACACAGATAACTTTCTCTATGGACAAAGGATTATTCGAATAGTTTCCATCATCAAATCTCCCCTTTCTCCTCTGCCATACCCCTTCCCTGTTGGGATCCACTCCCCCATTCCACTTGTGTCTCTCCTCATTTATCTGAGGTCCTCTTTGTTTCCCAGTTTCTCTCTAGCTTCCACATATTAGTGAAAACATATGGCCTTTCACTTTCTGTGGCTGGCTAATCTCACTAAGCACAATATTCTCCAGTTCCATCCATTTTCCTGCAAATGATATGATTGTATTATTTCTTTTTTTATAATTTATTTTGAAACCAGGTCTCACAAAATTGCGGAGGGCCTCACTAAGGAGAGAGAGAGAGAGAGAGAGAGAGAGAGAGAGAGAACTGAGGCTGGCCGCGAACCCGGATCCTCCGGTCTCCGCCTCCCAAAGTACTGGGATTACAAGCGTGTGCCACCACACCCGGCACTGATTGTATTATTTCTTATGGCGAGTAGAATTCCAGTTTAGTCTCTGAACTGAGACCATCAGCATTCTCTGGGAGCTTGTTAGTTGCAGGACTAACTCAGGATCTGCATTTTAATACGATTCTCAGGTAACTCGTGTGCACAGTAAAGTTTGGGAAATGCAGCTCCAGAACACTTTAAGAAGCATTTTGCTAATGACTGCGGAAGGTGTCCAAGTCTTGCCTTCTGTCTTCTGCCCTTCCTTAACCTCTCTCTTTTTAACATCTGAGTAATGCAAAGTAGTTGTCTTGCTGAGTCCTTCGTGTGTTTACTCACCCTTCTCTCTACTGAAGACATGGAGAGCTGCCCGCCACTCCTTGCCTGTACCTATCCTAGCTGTTGTGAATACACAGCCAGATGCCCACAGCCTACTCTGCTCCTCTCCTGCCCTTAATTAGAGAACAACAGGCCAGGACATCGGTAGCTCAGCCCAGAGTTGTTTGCTGCCCTATTCCTCAGCCTTTGAGACAGGCACTCCCTCCTGGCCACCACGGGCAGAGAGAGAACTAACATTAAGCATTTATCATATACTCAGAACTCTGAAATGTTTATGTAGTATCTTTCCATGCCTTTCCCAGATTTCTTGCCCCTTCTAAAGACCATGCCATCTGTAAGCCCTACCTTTTAGGTGGGGGTCTCAACAGATGCAGAAAAAGCATCCTATAAGATTCAGTATCCCTTCATGATAAAAATTCTCAACAGCTGGGCGTGGTGGCGCACGCTTGTAATCCCAGTACTTTGGGAGGTGGAGACCGGAGGACCCGGGTTCGCGACCAACCTTAGCGCGCATGCGCGTGCGCGATCTATATCTCTCTCTCCTCTCTCCCTCTCTCTCTCTCTCTCTCTCTCTCTCTCTCTCTCTCTCTCTACCTAGTGAGGCCCTCCGCAACTTCGTGAGACCCGGTTTCAAAAATAAAGCATAAAAAAATAGGGCCGGGGACGTAGCGCGGAGGTAGAACGCCCCTGGGTTCAATCCCCGATACCGCAAAAAAAAAAAAAAAAATCTCAACAAATTAGGCATAGAAGGAATGTTCCCCAATTCAATAAAGGCTGTATAATGCAGACCCACAGGTGATATCATACTGAACAGAGAAGGGTTGAAAGCATTTCCTCTTAAGATATGGAACAAGATAAGGATGTCCATTTTCACATTATTCAACATAGTATCAAGTAGTCTTAGCAAGAGCAACTAGGTAAGAGAAAGAGATAAATGGGATTCAAATTAGGAAGAAGTCAAATTGTACATGTTTGTAGATGGCATGACTTTATACATAGAAAAACCTGGATACTCCATGAAAAAGCTGTTAAAACCAATAAACAAATTCAGTAAATTTGCATGATACCAAATCAACACACATAAATAGTAGCATTTTATACACCAATAATAAACTTACTGAAGAGAAATCAAGAAAGCAATTCCATTTGTAATTTGCTGCAGAAATAATAAAACATATAGAAATAAATTTCACCACAGAAGTAAAAGGTCTCTACAAAGAAAAATATAAAACACTGATGAAAGAAATTCAAGAACACACACACAAAATGGAAAGGCACCTTACATTCATGGATTGGAAGAAGTAATATTGTTAAAATGATCATACTACCTAAAGCAATCTACAGAGGCAATGCAGTCCCCATCCAAATGCCTATTTCTGATTCTTTATAGAAACAGAAAAAGTCCCAAAATTCATATGGAACCCCCACACACACACACTAGCCAAGGCAATACTGAGAAAAACAAACCACCAACAACAAAACTAGAGCTAAAGGCTTCACAACACCTGACTTGAAAATACCCTCCACGAAACTACAGTAACCAGAACAGCATGGTACTGTATTGGATATGCACAGGCAGAAGAGTGAAACTAGATTTCTACCTCTTACCATTTATAAAACCAATCCCAAAGGATCAAAGATCTAATGTAAGACCTGAAACTATGAAATTACTAAGGAAAAACATAGGGAAATACTTGAAGACATTGGTGTAGGCAAAAAAAAAAAATTGGATGAGACTCCAAAAGCATAGGTAATAAAAGTAAAAAATAGACAATTAGGATTATATCAAAGAAGCTTCTTTGATATAACAGCAAAATCATCATCATCACCATCATCATCATCATCCAACTAAAATGCAGGTAAATGATCTGAACTCTTAATAGAAGACATACAAATGGCCAACATGTATATGAAAACTGCTCAGTATTTCTAATCAGGGAAATGCAAATCAAAACCACAATGAGATATCATTTCACTCCAGTTAGAAAGAGAAAAAAAATAACAAGTGATGGTGAGGACGCAGAGGAAAGAGAACCCTTATGTACTGTTGGTAGGAATGTAAGTTAGTACAGCCATTATGGAAAACAGTATGGAGATGCAGCAATCCAACTACTGGGCATATATCCAGAGGAAATGAAATCATTACATCCAAGAGATACCTGTAGTACCCCCATGCTTAACTGCAGCAGTATTCACAATAGCAAAGATATGGAATAAATCAAAGTGTCCATCAACTGATAAATGGATAAAGAGAATGTGGTATTTATACACAATGGAATATTACTCAACCATTAAAAGAATGAGAACTTGTCATTTACTGCAACATGGATGAAACTTCAGGACACTCTGTAAAATCAAATAAGCCAGGAAATGAAAAACAAATACCACATTTTTTCACTCATTTGTGGAATTAAAAAAAAACTATCTCATACAATAAGAGACTGCAATAATGGTCACTAGAGGCTAGGATTAGGGTAGAAAGAAAAGGTTACATGAAGGGCACCAAGTATAGGAGGAATTAGTTCTGGTGTTCCATAGCCTAGATGATAAGTATAATAACTTATGTTACATTTCAGAATAACTAGAGAAAAAGAGTGTAATGTTTCCTAATACATAGAAACGATTAATAATTGAGGAGATAGAAATGTTAATTACCCTGATTTGGTCACTACATATTGCATACATGTATCAGATTATCACACTATACCCCACAAATATGTACAAATAAAATATGTCAATAAAAAAGTCTTAATGCCTAAGTAGGCACATCTCATACCAATTAAATCAGACTCTCAGAGTGGAACCTGGCATCAGTTAAAAAAACAAAACAAAAACACAGTGTTTTGCCACCTTACTCCTCTTAGCATGGCTAATAGCAAAAAAGACAAAAGAGGGCCAGGGATATAGCTCAGAGACGGAACACTTGCCTAGCATACATGAGGCCCTGGGTTTGAGTCCCAGCACTGCAAAGAAAAAAGAAAAAAAAAGGAAAGAAAAAGAAAAGACAAAGACAAAAAGATAACAAATGTTAGCAAGGATATGAGAAAAGGTTCCCTTACACTCTGTTGGTAGGAATGTAAATTAGCAACAGCCATGTGCAAAACAGTATAGAGATTCTTCAAAAAATTCAAACATAGAACTACTGTATGACCCAGCAATTCCACTAGTGGGTGTGTATCCAAAGGAAAGGAAATCAGTATGTCAAAGAGATACTCTGTACTCCCATGTTTATTGCAGCACTATTCGCAATAACCAAGATAGGGAATCAGCCTAAGTATCCATCAATGGACGAATGGATCAAAAATGGAATATTAGTCAGCCATAAAAGGCATGACATCCTGTCATTTGGGACAACATGGATGACCTGGAGGACCTTAAGTTTATGTTAAGTTAAATAAAACACAAAAAAAGACAAATACTGAATGATCTCACTCGTGTGTGGAACATAAAAAAATTGATCTCATAGAGTTGAGACAAGGCACAGTATTTATCAGAGGCTGGGGGAGGTGCTGAGTAGGGAGGGATAGGGAGAAGCTGGAAAGGGGGTCCAATGTAACAGGTAGGAGGCATAAGTTCTGGTGCTCTGTTGCACAGTAGGGTGATTACAGTTAAAAATAATGCAGTGTACATTTTTAAAAAGCTAGAAAGGAGGATTTTTAAAGTTCTCACCACAAAGAAATAATATATGTTTAAGGTGATAAATATGCTCATTATCCTAATTTTATCAGTGTATAATGTATACACATGTCAACTATCACATTGTGCCCCTTAAAATGTAAAGTTATGTATCAATCAAAAACAAAATAAGATTTAATATTTAAAAACTTTTAAAAATAAGGGGAAGATTTCCCAGAGGCTTCTGGGACAGCCTTTCCTTTTCTGTAAAAAGAAAACGATGTATCTGTTTCTGTCTTGAACATAGAAGCCACAGCAGCCATCTTATGTCCATGAAGAAACAGACATAACAACAGAATTGAAGAAGCAATGGCTGAGACAGAGATGAGTGAGTAACCCCATGCCAGCCACTGACTACCGCCAGACTTCACAGTAGCTGAGAAATCCAAGACCGTACGTAAGCCACTGTGTGTCAAGTCATCAAGGAATGCTGATAAATTCATTCCTGAGAATGCCCCCTGGGCTTCTCTACCACATCTACTGGATCCTGGTCAAACCAGCAGGTGGTAAGGAGCAGACTCACATCCTGACACTAGCAGGTTCATAGCAGAATTGTGATAGCTGTCGCTTCTAGTCACTTACCACGTTCCAAGGCTGAGAGCAGAAGTCTTCCATTTTGTTCACCATCTCCGTCTGTGAGAAGGGTTTACTACTATTTGATGTCAAATTTAAAAAATTCATCACAAAGTAGAAAGCTGAAAATGCCTGCAAGAGAAAGGTGCAGAGTTTCAGACTGTGGACAACGCACAGGAACATCGACCTGATCCCTTTGGGGGCTTAGCTTTGGCTCAAAGAACAGCAAAGATACCCTCTACCAGGTAATTTCCCACTGCAAACAAGCCATATGATTCAATTCCACCTAAAATAAATCCAATGGCAATTTCTTAGAAGACGATTTTTTAAGAATTCTTAAAATTTAACAAAAATTAATAAGTGTGTGTATATTAGTCATTTTTGTTGTTGTTTGGTACTGGGGATTGAACCCAGGGCAGTCTACTTCCGAATTATACCCCCATCCCTTTTTATTTTGAAACAGGGTCTCGCTAAGTTGCTGAGGGTCTCACTAAGTAGCTGAGTCTGGCTTTGAACCTGCGATCCTGCTGTCTCAGCCTCCCAAGTACAGATGTGTGCCAAGATTAGTCCTTTTTAATAAATTTTTTTCTCTCTTCTTTATTTTAGTGGGGGAGGGGCTTGATTTCTCTTCCACTTCTAGTCTAAATAGTAGTCTGGTAATGTAGCCAACATTCCACTTTTATCAGGTTTCCAGGGGAACATAATCAGAAAGTTAACCTATAGCCAGATTTGTCCATAAAAAAATTAAAAGGGTTTAGTTAAGTCATTTTCCAAAGGTCCAATCAAAACATATTGAAAATACTTTGAAGCATAAATTAAATGAAGCATTTGTAGTTGCAGAAGCAGAAATAGGCATTAGAGTTTTGTATCAAGATCCTGCCCCAAACTGACCACGTGACACATCCCCACTCCCTCATTCTAACTTCAGTCTCATTCTAGCCTGCTCTCTAGCCTGACCTGTCTACTTATGTTACTCGGTATTAGGTTGGCTCTGCCCTGGCAGGAAGTTCTTCAGAGGCAGAAGTAGTGCCAATTTCAACGCCATCTGTCTCTGGCATGTGTCTGAATGTGCCTTGCACATTTCTACATAGACTCAGTCCCTGACACCTGTGGGAGCATGCACTCCCACAGGTGTCATTTAATCCCTATTTCCTACGTGGTTTTTGGTCTAGGTTAAAGGCTCTTAACCCGGAGATCATAGATCCACTTCAAGAGATTAAGATGTCTTTTAAAATGCATGCAAAAAATTTCTGTACACCTCCACATGCCCATTTTTCTGCTTATAAGATCCTTAGGGATCATCAACAGATTCTCGAAAGAGTCTTATGACCCCTTGAAGAGTTAAGAATGGTTGAAGATACTATGCTAAGTAACATAAACAGTCACAAACGTACAGATGTTGTTTGATTCCACTTATATGATGGCTTCCAGCGTAGTCAAATTTATTCAGAAAGTAGAATGGTAGTAGCAGCAGTGGCTGCAGGGAATGAGGAAGGGGGTGTTGGTGTTTTGCTTAATGGGTGCAGAGTTTCAGTTGGGAAGATGAAAAAGTTCTGGAGATGGATAGTGGAGATGATTGTACAACAACGTGTAAGTACTTAATGCCACAGAATTGTGCACTTAGTTAAAATTCTAAATTTTGCATTATGTATATTTTATCACACACACACACACACACACACACACACACACACACACAGAGTAAAAAAAAATGACTGATCTACACAGCCTCAGTATTTTGCTTCTAGTTCTTGCCTTGGCTGTGCGGGTTGTGATTTAGTCCTCTCTCAAAATAGAATCAAATATGCAGCGTGCAATCACATAATAATGCCATTACATAGGAACAGAAAATACAATAAATACGGTATTTACTACAAACATCTGAATCAAATTTAAGACAATGTTTTGAATTGCTTCTCCTTTTTATATATTTTAATTTTTCTATGATAATTATGTTACTTTTATATTTCCCCCTCAAAAAAACAAAACCCTAATAAGGTATGAACACAGACCATTTCCCTGTAGCCACCATATAGATCAGGTCATAGAGCCAAGAGCAGATCTTGCTGGGCGAACTGGAGATGTGGAGAGATGTTTATTGATCTTTCCTAGGTGATTGTGCTCCAGAATAAGGTCACTAATTGCTCTTCTCTTGCTTGGGGATCAGCTCATTTATATTATTAATTTATTTTTTCATTCCATCTACTTGTCAGCCTTCATTGAAGCCTCATGTGTCAGGGTCCAAGGGGTAGTTTTCCTTTCTATATATGTTCTTCAGAAATTCACCAGATACTGGGTCAATATTGGTGGCCCAACACTGGGCCAATATTTAGATGGCCTCTGAAGTCCCCTGGAAGATTCTCTTCTATAATAGATTATTGCTTATATGAACATAGGTTGGAATCTGAGGGTAGGGCTTTGGGGACTCAAACCCGCAGACATGCCTTTGCCAGAAAGGACCCAAAGACACTTATTGAGGGAAATGCTGACTCAGTTCTAAGAATTCCTGAGTTTGCCTTTAGATATAGATGGAACACCTTACCACTGAGGTATAAATCTGTGATCAGCTCTTTAGTTTCCTACTAGGATTCAACCTTACTTTATAATTCTTTGCTTGGTTCCTATAACGTGAGTCTACATTTTAAGCAGCAACTCAGGATAGAAATGATCTAGGCCATCTTCAGAGGGCCTGGCTTCCAAAGCTTAGCTCCTTGTCTTCTTTCAATTGCAAGCTTAAATAATATTTATAGAAGGCAATTTGAAGAATGCATGTCTCTTCTGCACTCCAGCTACTCTGAATTATTTTCTTCCATCAATTTGGATATTGAAAACCTGTATTTCCTTGGTGCATTATAGAATTACCATCACTGGGTTGGCTCCCCCCCCCCCCATACTCAGGATTGAACCCAGGGGCATTCTATCTCTGAGCTACACTCTAAGCCCTTTTTATTTTTCATTTTTAAACAGGGCCTTGTTAAGTTGCTGAGGCTGGTTTTGAACCTGTGATTCTCCCATCCTAGCCCCCCAAGTACTGCGATTACAAGTGTGCACCATCATACTCAGTGAGTTGGCTTTTTAATATTATTGGGTTAAATTTGTACAAGTTGGGCATCCCTAATCCAAAATCCAAAACGCTCTGAAATCTGAAACTCCTTGATTGGCAAGATTCATAGTTCACAGTACTACAGTTTGGATGTTGAACATCCCCCCAAAGGTCCATGTGTTAAAAGCTTGGTCCCCAGGGTAGTGCTAATGGGAGGTGGTAGGGCTCAGCGGGAGGCCATTAGCTCACTGAAGATGGGTCCTCAAATGCGACTGTTAGACCCTCATCCCTTTCTCTCTCTTTGCTTCCTGGCCAGAGGAGAGAAGTTTTGCTTCGCCATGCACTTCATGCACCTGCCTCACCACAGGTGCAAAGCAATGGAGCCAGTCTATCATGGCCTGAAACCTCTACAACTGTGAAACAAAAGAAACCTTTTCCATCTATCGATTATCTCATGTATTTTGTTATAGTAATGAAAAGCTAATATACAGAGCATTTCAGAATTCAGATTTTAACTTAGGTATGTGAGACCTGTGAAGTCTATGCAAACGTTCAAAATTAAAAAACTCAGAAATGTGAAATACTTCTGATCCCAAGCATTGTGGATAATGGATACTCAATATGTATAAGAAATTGCAAATTATAAAAATATGATCAAAGATATTGTCTAATAAAATCCCTTATGAAATATCCTTGGGATTCAATTCTAAGAATAACTCTACTTTGCCCTAGGATCTAGTATACTGGATATAATGAAAATTATGGATCTGATTATGCCTTATTTTCCCCATTGACTTCTAGGAAGCTTAGAGCTAAATATACACACATGTATACAATTGACCCTTGAGCAATACAAGTTTGAACTGCATGGGTTCACTTATAAGCAGATCTGGGGGGTGGTGAGACAATTTGAAAAAACCCACAAACTATGTAGTCTAGAAATATTAAAAAATTAAGAAAAGGTATATCATAAATGCATAAAATTTATGTAGATAAGTTGGGCGCAGTAGCACATTCCTGAAATCCCAGTACATGGAAGGCTGAGATGGGAGGATTGCAGGTTCACAGCCAGCTCTAGCAACTTAGTGAGGCCCTCTGCAACTTAGTGAAATCCTGTTTCAAAATAAAAAATAAAATAGGGCTGGGGATGTAGCTCAGAGTTAGAATGCCCCTGGGTTCCATCCCCAGTGCCATACACAAAAAATAATTTGCTACCATAAAATATAGGCAACTCTACTATAAAAATGAAATATTTATATACTTTTATTGGTGCATTATAATCTCACATCATAATGTAAATCATAGTGATAGTGACATACATGCACACAGCACTTGGTGGGCTTTCTCCCAGCCTCCTCCTCATTCCCCACCCCCCTCCCCATACAGGGTTTTGAGATTGACATTGGTATTCTCACATATGTACATAATGTTGATGGAAGTAATTCCTTCATTGTTCCTCCCTCTCTCCCCTCCCCTTCCCCCAGACCACCTCCCTAGCTCCACGGAAGTTTCTCCTCCATTATCTGAAGCTTCTCTGGCATCCCGATTACTCCTTAGCTTTCACATATTAGAGAAAATATACGACCCTTCACTTTCTGTGACTGGCTAATCTCACTTAATATAATGTTCTCCAGGTCCATCCATTTTCCTGCAAATGACATAATTTGGTTCTTCTTTATTGCTGAGTAGAATTCTATTGTGTGTATATCCCATGATTTTGTAATCCATTCATCTGTTGATGGACACCTAGGTTGGTTCTATAATTTGGCTATTGTGAATTGTGCTGCTATGAACATAGATATGCATATATTACTGTAATTCTCTGATTTCAGTCCCTTTGGAAAAATACCCAGGAGGGACATAGCTGGAAAAAATGAAAATTTAACAAAACGTCTGCACACCAACACTTTCACATGGTACATGACACCATTTACAATCAAGAGATGTAATCAAGTGTAAAGAGGTAGTATGAAACCATAACTGTGTAAAATTAACTATAGTACAGACTATACTACAGTCATAATTTCATGGTAACCTCCTGTCGTTATTGTGGGTGAGCTCAAGTGTTGCAAGTCCCTGCTTAAAATGCTATGCGACACCATTCATCTCCACATGAGCACATCGCTGCTCCAGTAAATTGCATATTGCAGTAAAAAGGGTTCTGTCATGGTTTTCACATATTTTCCACAGTATATAATACATGTGACATATAAAATACGTGTTAACTGACTGTTTATATTATCAGTAAGGCTTCTGGTCAACAGCAGGCTATTATTAGCTGTTAACTTTGGGGGGAGTCAAAAATCTGGTCAGTGGAAGGAGCAGAGAGTGGACCTCAGAGAGCACTGAGCAGCAGCTGCTGGCCTATTTGCCATCGCCACCACCATGAGCATGAGGCCAAGATCCAGTAACTGCCACTGGGCCCCACCCTCAGTGCTATCAACATTAAGCCCAGCACCATGGGCATTGATGAAGGAGCTGTGGCCCAGGTGGCCTCACATGAGCGGTGCCTGTCAATAGAGACAAAAAGATCATCCCAATGAAAATTTGAGGAACAATAAGATGGGTAAATATAAAAAACAGAGTTTCAAAAGAAATTTGTATTTGTATGCCAGATTGCCACAAAGAAGAACAACCCCCAAGATGTACCCTAACAGTGTAGGAGATAGACTGTGGAGCTTCATGTTGTTGAAGGAGAAAAGGGGGCAGAGGTCACAAATGTTACAGGCCCTGGTGGAAATGTTACAGGGCCTGGTGGAATTCCAGTTCAAGGCAGTAAATATGCAACAGACCGTAACCATTACAGACGCTATTCTCGTCATGGGACTCCTCCACACAATTACCAGAAGAATTCCCAGAATAGTGAGAGTGGAGAAAAGAATGAAGGAGGGATTGGAAAGTGCTCCTGAAGCCCAGGCCCCACAATGCCAGCCCTACAGCAGATGAAGGTTCTCACCTTACTACCTGTGGAGACCCTATAGATGTTGACCTTCATCTGCACCCTCCTCTGTGGAGAAGCGATGGAGGCTGCTGCAGGAGAACAAGGTAGACCAGTGAGAGAGAATATGGATCCGAGCTGTAGACCATGTGTTTTAGTCAACGTTCCCATCGCTGTGACCAAAATACCCAAAAACAACTTAGAAGACGAAAGGCCTATTAGGGCTGATGGTTTCAGTCCATAGGGCTGGCTCGGAAGCATAAATGGCATTGGTGGCAGGATGCACAGAAGGACACTGCTCTCACATCACGGACGTGGGAAGCAGAGAAAGCAAGGACAGGGGACAAACGACATACATAGTACCCAAGGCCACACTCCAGTGACCTACCTGCGTAGGTTATCACCCAATAAATACATTCAAATTATTAATTATCCACTGATGAGGTTAGAACCCTTCTGATTCAATTATTTCACTTTTGAACATTTTTGCAATGCTAATACATGAGCATTTTCCAGGGAATATTCTGTATCTAAGCTATGACACCATTATTCTGCAGGAACATTCTATATCTAAACCATGACACCATTATTCTCCTTGCCAAAAACAGCCAGAGAGAACAGCAAGGAAGAGGATATGGAAACCAAGGAGATAATACCCAAGGTCAGCAGCCACCCACCTTAAGGTTGGTACCACCTCGACTTCAATGACCAACACAGACACTCAGAAAACGCTAAACCACAAGAAGGCAAAGAGACAAAAGCAGCTGATCCACCAGCTGAGACTTGGTCCTCCCTGAGGCTGAGCAGGGCAGAGCTAGACGACTGTTGTCTTATCATCTCTACCCTCATCCAGTCATCCAACAAGAAGAAATGAACATAAAGTTCCAACAATAGGAAATGAACCAAAAGTGGGAGCTGAGGGCCTTAAGTGCTTGCTTTTTGTCTGCTGACCAGATAATTAGAAATGTATGCATTATCTATGTAGCTTGGGGATCTTATTATTTTTACCTAAAGACACTTCTTTTTGGTAGTGACAAATGTGGATTTTTCTCAATATACCTTTAAAGATTTTAAAAATTGTTTCATATCTGGTTAAAATAAGATTTTTAAGAACTTCATTTTTAATTTGTAATAAAAGTGTACAACTTGAGTTTAAAAAAAACTACAAGCACCCATTATTAAAGGTCTTACATAAACTTTAAAAAATTTATACATGGAAATTTGACTACAAGGGGTAGGATCAATGCCTCTAACCCGTGTTGTTCAATGGTCAACTGTATGTATGTGTGTGAGAGTGCGTGTGTGCGTGCATGTGTGTGTGTATATATAAACAAATACATTTTAATGTTCTTTAGTTCCCGTTCCCTATTGAATTTGTTTCCTTTCTTGTTTATATGAATGGCACAATGTGATCTTAAAAAATATTTCCCAAATTACCTCATAAGTAATTCTCAACAGATGTTCCTTCTTCTTTGCTGGTGTTTCTACTTTGCCTACAACATTGGATTCAGTCTAGCAACCAGGACCATAGTGTAGCCAGACAGAGCATTGACAGTTCTAATACTATATTTACAGATCAAGAATTAGAGACTGGGCGTGGTGGCACTCGCCTGTAATCCCAGTACTCAGGAGGCTGAGACAGAAGGATCACAGATTTACAGCCAGCCCCAGCAACTTAGCTATGCCCTGTATAACAGTGAAACCCTGTTTCAAAATAAAAAATAAAATAGGGCTGGGGGTGTAGCTCAGAGGCAGAACTGGGTTCAGTCCCCAGTAACACACACACACACACACACACACACACACACACACACACACAAATTAGCTCATCAGAGCTGAATGCAATTGTAGCAAAAACTCCCTCCCCCAGAGAACATCCAGGCTAACTAATTCTGGAAATAAAGAGACAACAACTGGATATGTTGTTGTTATGCTTCAATAGTTATGCTTCAAGTTCCAAGACTTGGGAATGGGAACTTCCTATAGGACTGACAATGTAGAACGAGGACAGCTAAGAGAAAGAACTAAGCTTTTTAAGGCACACCTGATGCTAGTGTATATTAGCTTTTTGTTCTTTTCAGTGGTATGTTGGAGCTGGTTTTTACACACTCATGAGAGCTAATAATTAAAATTTTAGGATTTTTGTGATTCAGTTGATATTGTTTCAGTAGCTTGAAATAGGCCATGGTGGAAACATTTACACTTTGGAAACTGGCAAATGCTACAAATTAGCTCCCCATTCCCAGAGAGATGGTTGTTAGGTGTTTACCAGCCCAATAACTGTTTGTCTGGCATATCTATTGCTCACAACTAACTGCCAGTGACATAGGTATTACTGCCCCCATTTGATAGGCAAGAAAGCAGACCAAACAAACAAACAAACAAACAAAAAAACACCTTTTGCCTTTTATTTTATTTATTTATTTATTTATTTATTTATTTATTTATTTTTGCGGTACTGGGGATTGAACCCAGGAGCATTCTACCTCTGAGCTACATCCCCAGCCCTATTTTTTATTCTTCATTTTGAAACAGGGTCTCACTAAGTTGCTGAGGCTGGCCACAAACCTGTGATCCTCCTGTTTCAGCCTCCCAAGTACTGGGATTACAAGCATGTGCCACCACGTCGGCTTCACCTTTAGGCTTTAAGAAAAAAATCACAAAGGGAATAAAAAAAAGTCTGAAGCAGAAAGAAATTGCCAAAGCAGGAATAGATACCAGAGAGTGCTGACCCTGAGTGATATAACCAGAGAAGAAAGATGCTATTCAGAGGAAGGCAATGAGCTAATCTAAGGAGACTACCAAAGTGAGATTTAGAAGGTTGTGAGAACAATCTCAGTGAGGGACCAAGGAACCAAACAGAAAAGCCTCCAGGGAGAGCTCAAGGCCCCCTCCACCCTTTTGCAACCTCATCTCTCCCTATCTTGGTTGCATGAATCACATTCAAGGGCAAGGAGTAGGGTTTGCTCAAACGTGAAGGCAGGAACTGAGTCATTTCCCAGGAGGCAAAGCTTCCAGAGAAGTGTAAAAGTCAGGTTTTTAACAAGGGTATGTTCATTTTCCTTCAGATTTACTTCCTAGCAGTGACTGGAGTAAAGAAGACCCTTGACCATCTCCAGCAACCCTGGGCACTTGCCTCCCTCTTGTGGTTCCCTCATTCCTCTTCTAAAGGTTTTATTCAGGGCAAGCAAGGGCCCTCATCCGAAAAAGCGCAAGGTGGGCAACCAGTGCTAGCTCAGCCACAGGGAGTCCAAGTGAGGTTCTAGCTTGTTCTGAATTTAGGTTTGGAGCCAACTAATATCCAAGTGCTATGCTGACAGTCTTTGCCCTGTGATGTACTTTCCTCAGGAACCTTGAGGAGAGGGAAGCTATGGTCTGGACCATGATTAAAGTAAGCCTGGATCTGTGGCACTAACCACTGTTGCTTTCCCAGAGACCAAGGGGATGAAGGGCTCATAAAGTTCACAAGAAGCCAGGAGATAAGTCAGGTCTGATGACTACAGGTCCTGTGCTCTCTCTGTGGAGCTCTTTCTGTGACAGTGGACTGGGCCAGGAGATGTTCCAAGATACTCTCTTGCTAGGGTCCTGGAGGGGAACTGAACCCCAATCCTCACATGCTGATCTGTTTTCTGAAAAGGAAGAAAGAGTATAAAGGCAGACAAATGCCCTTGTTTCTTTGAATGATATCTTAAATGAATAATGTATATATAGTGCTTGGCCCATAATTGGCACTTAATAAATAGGAGCTAACTTTCCTATATACCTCTAAACTGTGATTACATTAATACTTGGTATCCAGGACCAAAATATGGCATTTGAATAATAAGTAGATGAAAGGGCATCTTTTCTGCTCAATTATTTGATTTTATTCTGGGGTAATTAGGAAAAGAAGAAATTTGGAGCTGGGTTCCAAATAGTCCCCCAATTCTTTAAAATGTAATAAAAAGATGCTATTTTTCTATGCTTCCTTGGGATTTCCTAGATTTCTACTTCTTAAATGTCTTTATGGAGGAAAATCTCAGGTTAATCATCTAACAGTTGCTGCTTCTACTGACATTTGAGAAGCCATTTGTAGCAAACCCTAGTGGGTGCCTGTCTCACAGCCAGCCCTCTTCTTTCTTGCTTATAGAATCCTGATTTTAAAGCCAGGTACAGCGTGCACACCTGTAATCTCATTGCGTGGGAGGCTGAGACAGGAGGATCACAGGTCTGAGGCTAGTGCATGGTAACTTAACGAGACTCTGTTTCAAAATAAAAAAATTAAAGGGGCTGGGGACATAGCTCAGTGGTAGAACATCCTTGGGTTCAATCCCCAGCACACACACACACACACACACACACACACACACACACACACCCTGATTTTACCCAGATTGAGGGAGCAATCGGCTCAGGACATAAACAATAGTCTAAACCAACCGTGTTAATCCTTTTCCCTTATCGCAGATTGGTTTAGAGACGTGCATGTCACCAAGTTCTGGCCAACAGTATCTGAAAAGATGTCTGTTGGCATTTCTGCATAATAGGGAAAGATGTGTGCAAGAGAAACTTCTCAATTTCATTCCTGCTTTGTGATGCTTGGAGCAGTAGCTGCCATCTTAGCATCACAAGAAAGTCACGAAGATAACGTCAAAGCTGATCACAAGTCCTGACATTGTTGAGCCAAAGAACTAACCCTGACTTATCTCAAGACATAATTATGTGAGAGAAAAAAGAAATCCTACTATGTAGGCATATATCCTATGCCTTGCAGCAAAATCATCCTAATCAACCTACCTCATCATTTCACAGACTTACCCCAAAATTCCCTTGGAGTGGTGGCAAGAAAATTCCATTGAAGGCGCACTGGGTGTAAGGACAGTAACTGGTGTTGAAGAGCTCCAGGACGCTTTGCTGACACTGTTGATAGTTTCCTGTACCATGGATTTGAAATTGATCGAATGGCAGAGTCTTCTTAAATCTCTTGGTGCAGGGGGACTTGTAAAGGTTACTTATATTTACCACCTTCTCATATCCGGGGTGAAAGCATGGGTCCAGGATGATTTCACTACTTAAATCCTGAATGGAAAAATCACTGAAGGAATCATTCATGAAGGCTTTGAGTACAAAAGGTATAGTCTGACTTGATCATTGTGTGAGCACTGTACAACATTCCAGCACTCAGCATTGCTATCAATATGTCCCTGCTCTGCCTTTTTCACCCTTGGAAATAAGTTAAAAAAATAGATTCATATAATGGGAACCAGTAGTGGTACCAATTATAAATCTATTGGGTATTTATAGGAACCTGATATAGTTAAAGCTGGGCACAGAAATGCTATTAGTTGGGGCTGACCCTGAGTGCTTCATCCTAATCACATCTGTCAGGAGCAAACTCACAAGAAAAATTCTCAAGACTTTCAAAAATTTGAGTGTGAGGGTAGGATCCAGAGGTCCAGAGGTCTGCATACTGCCCCCTTCCTCCTCCCCAAGCAAAGAATCAGAAGCTCCAAGAGCTGGAAGATGCCTTAAATCTTTTAAGCCAGTCGTATCAAAGTGACTTTTAACACTCAACCTCAAGAAAAGAAAGGGGGCTACAGTGAAGAAGAAACTTGGTGGAACTTTGAGGCTCAGTGGGCACTCTCCGCAGCACCTACTCCCATGGTGCCCATCTTATTGATAGTGACTTTGAGAACTAGAGAGGGTGCCTTGGAGGAGAGCAGAGAACTGGTTGTCCCTTCAGCAGAGACAGAGAACAGCTGCATGTGACAACCTCACTGTGTATTTGTCAGGGTGTGCCTGGTACTCTCATGTTGAGTGTTTTATTTTTCTTGCCTTCAAAATGCAGGAAACATGTGGAAACAAGCTTTGAAGTGTTGATTGGTAAATTCTGTGTTTTCCCTGAAGCAATTTTTTCTCCCCCTCTCCAGGTCATTTCTAACAACTATGTTTTCTGTTGTTTGTGGGGAAGGGAGATTAAAAAAATGTTCTAGAAGAGCTTGTAAGTCGCAACCCTTCCCAGGAACAATACTGTAGCATGTAACTTTCATTATCAACCCAGCAGGGGTGAGAAATCAATTCCTAGGAAAGGATCTGAGCCTGTGTCCTTGGAGATAGTGCAGTAAACAAACACAGGAGGGGATGCTTGCACGGACAATTCACAGGGGTCGACCAGATGTAGTGTGGTATCCTGCCTGAAAAGGTTTGGAAAGCACAATAACCAACTTCAGACCAATTAACTGAATTGGAAAGAAAAAAATAACAGGATGTGGGGGCTGGAGTGCCAGATGTGGGGAGGGCAGGTCTGAATTCAGTTATACTTGCCTGAATGTCCTTGGCCAGCTTCTGCAGAAGTGCCTCGTCTTTCCCGTAGCACAAGAAGCTGTGTGTGTATACATAGTAATCCCTGCCATAGAGGCGAACGTACAGAAAGTTGTCTGAGGACTCCATAGTGCGGTTTGGGGGCACAAAAGTGATTTGTGTAGAGGCTCCCCCAAGGTCCAAAGCTCCATAGGTTTCCGAATTATCGTTTTCTTCTGTGATAAAGCTGAGCCAACCTCCTTTCTGCAAGAGAGCACAGTCACCAGTGCTAAAAGCCTCTGGACATCCTGCCTTTTACACTGCTTCTTGGACTCGGGGACTTCCTCAAGCAGAAAGGTGAGGCAAGGGTCACTTGAGGCTCCTGAGTCTGCAGCAAATCAACAGCAAGAGGGGCTTCGAAGATATATCTCAGACTGCAGCAACATAGAAGGAGTGTAACTAGTGCTTACAAACAGGGGGTCTGGGACCAGGCAGACTCAAGTTCAAATCCCCACTCAGCCAGTCATTAGCTGTGTGACTTCTAGCAAATTAATTTCCCTCTTGAGGCACCCAGAGGGGGCTCCAACATGAGGGTAGTAACAGTACCTCAGATTGTTGTTCTGAGATGAAGTCACACAGCACAGGGAAAGTGCTTAGCGTAACACAAGAAACACAGAACTAGGCAAATGCTAGCTGTTCTTATTTTTGATGATATATTGTATTTCTTCCATGTCTCCCTAAGATGAAGACATGGCTTTCTTATTCATGAATAGAAGTTTTTGTAAGATATTTTTACCTCTAGTGATCCCTACAAGTGTGGGAGTCAATTCATGCATTCATTCACCCATCATTTATTCTGGCCAGTGACCCAAATATTGCCTGAGAAAGCAATGACATTGGCCCCCAGGGAGCCACTTCCATGGTGCTATAAGGTATTCACCTGCGCAAATTTGCCAAGCAGATAGTTGATAGTAATCCAGCCATAGGCACCTTCCTCTAGGCCAGTGATGACCTTGGCACCCTGGAAGTCGAACGGGTAGTTGCCAATGGCCTTCGACACTGCATTCAGGACCTTTCCTGATGAAACTTTGTTTTCCATCCTACACCAAATAAGAGGTGAGGTTAATATTTTTGTATCAATAACTATACCTACCCACTTTGGCTATCGCTTCCACATCATGTTCCAAAGAAATGAACCATAACACACTGGAATAAATGGAGACACAGGGATCCCCACACATGGCTGTCAGAGGAACCTTCCTTTTAGATAAGGCAGAGCTAATCTTTCAGCCCTCTGTCTCCTACTCCAAACCCTTCCAATTGTTGAGCAGATTTGTCTTCCTAAAATAACATTTTTTGCTCTGTTGTTCCCTGCCTCAAAAAAATATCCAAGGCTCTTAAGATATCTGTGGTGGTGGTGGCTGGGTCTTGGCTCATACCCACAGCTGTTGTTTGTCATATTAGATATTGCTAGTGGCTCCTTGTTGGTTACACAAGTTAATCAGTGCTTGGGATTTTGAATTAGTGCTGCAGTAGAAAGCTGGTTGCAAGTGACCAAGGACAGATACCCAGCCTCCTCTCCTGCTGCCATACTGGGAAATATCTTCTTGATATGATCACTTGATTCTTGGATGTGTTTGAGACCTTGAGGTGTAAAGGAATTATCCAGGATTGTCATCATGAAGATGGTATGCAAGGGCTTACAAGATCTAGGCTAAGCAACACAGTCTCTGGGTGAGAGGATGCTACTTTCCAGCTGTAGTTGCTCATCTGAATGGCTTCCATACCTATTAGCTACCTTCCTTTTATCACCAGCTTTCTTCCCCTCTATCAGTGTCACCAACTGTATAAGACCTTTGAATGGCTTCCCACTAACTCCAAGATAAACTCTAAACTTCCCAGCATGGTCCATAAAGCATTTTGTGATCTGGACCCTACTTTCTCAGAATTCCACTTACAACCCTGGCTCTGTCACTTACCAGGTATGTGACCTTGGGTGAATTACTTAACATTTGTAAGCCACAGCTTCCTTATCTGGGTAATAATAGTTAATGATATCCTTTACTTCACAGAGTTGTTATGATGATTAAATTAAATAATGTGTGTTAAATGCTTAGGATAGTGCTAGAAACGTAGCAAGGGCTCACTAAAGATGAGCTGCTATCATTATTATTATGATACACTTATCTCCTGTCATTGCAGAGCTACTTATAGACCTCTGAATAGTCCCTTATCACTTACATTTCCATCTTTGCACATTAATTAGAACACAAACTCCATGCCATATAATAGGTGCTGAATAAAAGTTGGTTACTGAATACATGCTGTCTGTTTGCCTATAATACCCTTCCCTCTCCCTTCAACTCATCTTTCATGATTCACCTCATGTATCCTCTTCTCTGGCAAGTCTATCTGACCACCTTTTATCCTAGGCAGGGCAAGTGCTCCTGTAGCAATTCTGAGCATTCCTCTTTTAAAGATTTAGCCAGGGGTGGTGGCACACACCTGCAATCCCAGTACTTGGGAGGCTGAGACAGGAGAACTGCAGGTTCAAGGCCAGTGTGCAGTAATTTAGTGAGACCCTATTTCAAAAATAAAAATAAAAAGGGTTGGGGTGTAGCTCAGTGGTAGAAAGCCCCTGGGTTCAATTTCTAGTACCACAAAAGAAAAAAAAAAAAAGAAAGAAAGAAAAAGAAAAGAACTGATCATACTGTATGGAAACTAATTTCCTTGGAGGCTAAATCACCTACTTCCATATTCTAAATGAACAAGTAAACAAATAATGCACACAGGTACTAAGTGGTGACCAATAAAAATGTGCTAGTTGTGATTATCTTGGAACCTCAGAGGGTTTCCTCTAGTTTTCCCCCTTCCAGATATTGATTGACTAATGCTGTGTCCCCATATCTCAGAGTACATAGGCTCAATCTTTCTCTCCTGGCGATCCCTTCCTCTTGAGTTCCCCATGGGGAGATGGACAGCCTTTCTTTTTTTTTTTTTGAGAAGGGGTCTCAATAAGCTGCTGGGACTGACCTCAAACTTAACAATACTCATGCCTCAGCCTCCTGAGTAGCTGGAATTGCAGGCACATGCCCACACACCTGGGGCAAAGCTTTTTTACATACTTAAAATCTTACTATTCTACAGATTATGAGTTTGGGTGTTTTACTCACTTATTCAAATTTTCTTTTTTAGGTATGGACTTTGAGGTGTGTAGACTTTAGGGTGTTAGGTAAGTGGTTCCTCTCCCATAATTCCAGAGGCTCTTGCGCTGTCTCTAAGTCCTAGCCACTCTTGGTCCCTACATGCTGCTGTACCTGAGCAACCGCATGCCTGCTGTGGCTCCCAGGTAGACAGGGGTCTGTATGTGCTGGGCTACTGGAACCACTTTCATGGCCCTTTCCATGCAGGCGCTCAGGTATGTGCTTAGTTCAGATATTTTTGTAGCATATTTTGAGATTCCAGGACCTAGAGAAAGATAGAGAAGATGACAATCTTTTTTTAAAGTATACAACATACTTTAACAATATTAGAGCAAAACATGATGTTGCTGAGAAAATACCAGGAAAAAAAAATCAATTTGCTTATGTAATACATATTAGATTGTTAGAAGGTAACTCCCTGGACCTACAAGCATTGGTATGGTTTAATTTTCAAGCCTCAGGTTGGGTCTGTCTGGTGTTAAATAATTTGCCACTGGGTGGTGCAATTTCATATTTAATTGTACAACATTTCTCAGATTTTTGATGCGGATCTTCTAGATAGCTATTTTATTAGCTACTTTTGAAAGATTCATCCACAAAATTGTAATGAAAACATCAGTTCCTAGAAGACCAAAATAAAAATGACATTGAGAACAAGAATTAAAATAAGCACCAGACATACTGGCTTTTACTGAAAAGATAGAAGCTGCTACTAACTAGCTATGTAATCATAGCCAGTCCCCCCAAATTTCTGAGGTAGAGTTTCTTCTTTGTTAGCAGAAACAGTAATAGAAGCATGTCACCTCAGTGACTTTTCCACTCCAACACGCTGCCTCTTTAGTAAGACTGTTTTTCCAGTTTTAGAGCAAAACTAACTGTTGCTATGTAGAGGATTGGAGCCAAGATTCCTTAAGCTTTTAAAAGTTTACACTCAACATTTTCATCTCACATTAAGATAAATATCACACTGTCAGTGCTTCATAGCAAGTATTTGCTTTAAGGATAATTATTCAAATAATTAAACAGATTGTTTGCAGGGTTTTTTTTTTTTTTTTTTTTTTGCAGTACCGAGGATTGAACCCAGAGGCGTTCTACCTCCGCGCTACACCCCCGGCCCTATTTATTTTATACTTTATTTTGAAACCGGGTCTCACGATGTTGCGGAGGGCCTCACTAGGTAGAGAGAGAGAGAGAGAGAGCTGAGGCTGGCCGCGAACCTGGATCCTCCAGTCTCCGCCTCCCAAAGTACTGGAATTACAAGCGTGCGCCACCACGCCCGGCTGTTTGCAGGTTTATAAACAGCCTGTTTATTTAACCATAATGAGAAAATCAGATCTAAGTTATCAGGTAACTGTTTTGATTCAGAAAATTAGGCCTTAATTGTATTATTAACTCTCTTTTGGGAGAGGAAAATACTACATTCATTAGGCCAAATACTCATGCACTCATGGGATGAGTCTCAGAAGAAAGACATCTGCTAAATTAAATAGAAGACAGTGAGTTAAACAAAAGCCAATAAAATTGGACTTTAATAAATGCAAGAAGAACTGTCTCAGTATTGATGGGCCCAAAGTCTCAGGATATCAGGCTACTGGGTAAGATGATTTGCTCTCTTAAAACAATCTCTTGACAAACGATGAAAATTAGTGGACTCTACAGGCCATCAGACTAAAAGTCAATTATCTTCTAGGATCTAGGTTATCTGTCTGACAGAAAATAAACAGCAGATTCCTGGCTCAAAAGGCAAAGAGAGATAAAGGTCAGAGCGATTATGGTGCAATGTGGTGATATCTGGTGCTTGGTGGGGTACTGAGTAGAGGGAGTGGAGACAGCCAAACAGTTAACAACTCTCTATGGATTGTGACCATAAGGACTAGGAAAAAAATCAATATGTAATGTGGTGGTTCAGAGTAGCAGGAAGACTGGAGTGCAGTTGGGAGACCTGGATTCTTATTCTGGTTCTATTGCTTCTTGCAAAGCACTAATCCTGCAGGGTTTTGTCTCTTTCTCTGTAAAATAAGATTTAAATGATCCCCAAGATCTTGTCCTAGCCCTAAAAGTCTATGATCTGGTCTTTCCTGACTTTACAGAGGCTGAAGGCTTTTGAAAATTTCTTCCAAACTGTACATTAGAGTACAAAGATTAAGAGAGCAGCATTCTCTGGAACTGCAGCATCAGCATCACCTGGGAACTTGTTAGAAATGCAAATTCTTAGGCTTCTCCAGATCTGTTGATGCAGGAACTCTGAGGGTGAGGCCCCACATCCATCTTTTAAAAGCCCTCCAGGTGGTTCTGATGTTCTTTCAAGACTGAGAACCACTAAGATAGGGGTTTGAAGTTGGGCAGCCTTTAGTTTGAGCTCCAGCTCCATTGCTTACTAGCCCAAGCAACCTTAAACAAGTGATACGACCTTTCTCAATCTCAGTGCCCTAGATTTTTAATAGGAAAAATAATACCTACCTCAGTGGGAGATTATGAGGATAAAATGAAATAATACACATTTAGTTCTTAGTGCAAGACACACAGAAGTGTCCTGTTGATGGGAGCTACTATTACTCAATTGTTTTTGTTTGTTTGTTTGTTTATTTATTTATTTGTGGTACCAGGGATTGAACCCAGGGGCGTTCTACCTCCGGGCTACACCCCCAGCCCTATTTTTTATCTTTTTTTTTTTTGCGGTACCGGGGATTGAACACAGGGGCGTTCTACCTCCGCGCTACACCCCCGGCCCTATTTTTTTTTTATACTTTATTTTGAAACCGGGTCTCACGAAGTTGCGGAGGGCCTCACTAGGGAGAGAGAGAGAGAGAGAGAGAGGGAGAGAGAGACAGGGAGAGAGAGAGCGAGAGAGCTGAGGCTGGCCACGAACCCAGATCCTCCGGTCTCTGCCTCCCAAAGTACTGGGATTACAAGCGTGCGCCACCATGCCCGGCTTATCCTTTATTTTGAAACAGGGTCTCACTAAGTTGCGGAGGGCCTCACTAAGTAGCTGAGGCTGGCCGTGAACCGGGATCCTCCTGTCTCCGCCTCCCAAGTACTGGGATTACAAGCGTGCACCACTATGCCCGGCCTTATTTTTGTTTTATTTGTGTGTGTGCGCACGTGTGCATGTGTGTGTGCATGTGTGTGTGTGTACATGCATGTGTGTGTGCGTGTGTGTGTGTGTCGCTTGGGACTGAATCCAGGGCCTCATGTATGCTGAATATGGTATGCTATTGCTAAGCTATGCCCTCAGCCCCCTCCGTTATTTTTAAATTTGCTTATTCTTCAAGGGCTTGATCAAGGACTTAAGTCCTTGATTAAGGACTAAGTTTTATATTATTTTTATGATGATAATAACAGCCATAGCAGCGCCTTTGTGCTTTTCATTTGGCTTCCTGTATTTGGGGCTCCTTTTTCTCTTGTGTTCTACTTGGCATAATACCTCTCATGTTCTCATGTCCCACTGTCTCCCCTTCCCCTTTCTTCATCTTACCTTTTACTCTGCATTCTTCTATCTGTTCCACCACTCCTGTATCATTCTCCTTCTCGGCTGGCCAGTTATAGATGTACATGTTTGTGTGAGAAGAGCCTGCATCCAGCACAATCCCAAACTAAGGCCAAAACAAATAAAAAACTTATCAGGCATAAAATTCTTCTCCATATTCAGCTTGCAAAAGGAAGGGGACAAGGATAGATTTCAAAACCACAAGGAGAAACTATTTAAACTTGAGAGGAACACTGGGTGGGTTTAAGGGCAGATCACAAGAGTTAACAGGGCACCCATCCCTCTAGAACAGAGCTCGTAATGCTGGTTGCACATTAGAAATGTCAGGCCTATCCAGGGTTGGACCTGAATGGCTGTATTATTTAGAAGCTTCCTAGGTGAATCTAATGTGCAGCCAAGATTCAGATCCACATGCTGAAGTAGCTGAGACACTATGGAAGGAATAGAAAGCAATTAATTCAGTAGTTCTCAAACTCACCTATGCACTGGAATCACCTTGAGAGCTTCACAGGCTATGATCCTGTGTCCTACCCTCAGATACTGTGACTTAATTGGTCTGGTATGTGGCCTGGGCTTTGGAAATTTTATGAGCTCCTGTGTGACACTAATGTGTATAAAAATTTGGGAACCACTAAGTTAATTCATTGAGGGTTATATAGACATAATAAATATCTTAATCTAATTTTAGTTCACTGTATGTGGAGTTTTAGAGAGAAACATAGAAAATACTAAGTGTATTTGCACCGTGTGTGTGTATATGTTTTACTGGGGATTGAACCCAGGGACAGTCTACCACTGAGCTATACCCCTGGCCGTATTTTATTTTTTATTTTGAAACAGGATCTCACTAAGTTGCTGAGGTCCTCACTAAATTGCTGAGGCTGGCTGCAAACCTGTGCTCTTCCTGTCTCAGCCTCCCAAGTACTGGGATTATAGGCGTGTGGCACCACCATACCTGGCATTCATTAGCTTTTTAATTATTAGTGTAACTATAAAACTGTATTCAATACATTTTAAAAGATATATACTTAAACTTCATGATTTTGGTTCGTTAAGAGTAGACAGCTAATGGGTGACAGAATCTGGGTTTGATACAGAGTCAGACTCAAGACTGTATGCTTAAGACTTTGTACACAGAAACACTGGAGTAAGGGCTGGGCAATAGTTTTCAAATCGGTGCTCCCTTTTAAGGACATTAAATGAGGCATAACCATAGCAAAATGCACAAATCTAAGGTGTGCATCTCAGTGAATTGTTGCATATATGCATATCAGTATAACCACCACCAACATCAAGACACAGAGCATTTTCTAGACCTAATAGGCTTCTTTTTCTCAGTCATTTTGCCCTAAGGGTAACAACTGTCTTGACTTCTGTCACCATGAATAAGTTTTGCCTGTTTTTTGTTTGTTTGTTTCAGTTTTTTAAATAAACAGGACTCACATAGTGTTGCCTCCTTTATGTATAACTTCTTTCACTCTACACTATGTCCATAAGATGCATGCAAATTGAGTGTATCCATAATTCATCCTTTTCCATTGTTGTATTTTATTATAAACCTATACTATATTTTTATCTATTCTACTATTGATGGACATTTGAGTTGTTTCTAATTGGGGGCTATTGGAAGTATAACTGCCAGGAACATTCTTGTACATTTCACTTTATGGAAATAAGCTCTCAGTTTCTTTGGATACGTACCCAGAAGTAAACTGCCAAATGCCCATTTTAATTCATGTATACTCACTTTTTGTTATATACCTGAGCTTAATCAGGAGAAAATGCCATGGTTCATTAATGATATCTGCCATGGGCTTGTGATAATAATATGATGGCACTTGTACTCTTTGTCATCCTTATACTAGAGAGAAACATGAAGGAAAGGAAGTGAGGAAGCAAAAGGAAGAGAAGCAAAGGAGGCATTTCTGAAATGTGAGTCGGCCCTTGTCACACTTTGCTGCTCATTTGAGCTGTGGACCTCAAAGTGTGGGCCTGCCACTTGAGAAGATTTAATGTAGCATTCTCATTCTCTCTCTCTCTCTCTCTCTCATATTCTCTCTCTCTCTC
>PVJS01017552.1:0-36037 GCA_004027185.1 Glis glis
TAAAGCTGGGCGTGGTGGTGCATGCTTGTAATCCCAGTACTTGGGAGGCTGAGACCAGAGGATCTGAGGCCAACCTCAGCTACTTAGTGAGGCCATCAGCAACTCAGTGAGACCCTGTTTCAAAATAAAGAATAAAAAATAGGGCTGGGGTGCAGCTCAGAGGTAGAATACACCTGGTTTCAACCCACAGTACCGCAAAAAAAAATAAAAAGGAAATCCTAACCCCCTCCAGGCATAGTGGTGGCACACACCTATAATCCCAATATTTGGGAGGCTGAGGCATGAGGATCGCAAGTTCAGAACTGCCTCAGCAACTTAATGAGACTATGTTTCAAACTAAAAATAAAAATAATAATAGGGCTGGGAGTGTAGCTCAGGTAGAACACCCCTGGGTTCAATCCTCGGTATGACGAAAAAAGAAATCCTAACCTCCCACAGAGATGGTATTAGAAGGCCTCTGGAAAAGGATCATGAGGGCAGAACCTTCTTGAAAGGGATTAGTGACCTTATAAAAGATACTATAGAGAGCCCATTGATCCCTTCTGCCACGTGAGAACACAGTGAAGAGACTGCTGTCTGCAAACCAGGACGAAGGTCCTCACTGGCAATGCCTCCCTTGATCTTTGACTTTACAGCCTCTAGAACTGTGGGAAAGAAATTTCTATTTTTTATAAGTCAACCAGTCTATGGTAGTTTGTTATAGTAGCGTGAAAGGACTAAGACAGTAAGTGATACTATAGAAATAACCTCAAATCAATCTGAATTTATTTTTTAAAACCACTTTTTCATTATCAGTAATAATCATCAGTAACAATTTGTTTTCAAGTAGAACATCATATGGCTGCAGTTAAAAATACAGACCATTGTATTACTTCCCCTATGATAATGTAAATGTACAATTCCACGTTCACACGTTCAACATGCATATACTGTTCTGTGAATAAAATCAAGAGACTGAATTTCTCGCAAATTCGGTGTATTTTCTAAAATTAAAAAAAATGATTTAACAATCAATATAATTAGATGGAACTGAATATGAATAGAGAAAACTAGGCTTCCAAGACAAATAAAAAACTATTTCAATAATATAAATGAGAAAAAAATGCATCCACAAAATAATAAACCTACATAGTATGACACAAGCGAGTCAAATATCATCCATAGAAAACAGTCAATATTTTTATTACATTTGGTAACTGCATCCAATAGGAACAATGTGAAACACAGAAGGATATTATATATTTTCATATGAATGTTCAGTTTATAATCAGCCATTACCTATCATCAAGAACTGTGATAATTTCTCCAGCTTTGAAAGTAAGTTCATTATCTTCAGCAGCTTCGAAGTCATAAATAGCACGTACTTTCCGGCCTTCATGTTGGTGGTTGGTTAGAAGACTGGATGTACTTGGATACAGACTAGAAAGGGTAGCTGACTGCTGCCTCTGCTCCTTGAGGGACAATTCAATGGCTAGAAAAGAGTGAGTTTTAAAAGACCCAAAATGTTAATATAGCCAAGAATCCAAGGTACCTTTTAAAAGATATGGCAACGTAAAAAGTTTTATTCTTTCAACAATCTAGCTGGAAACTAGGACACATCCTGATAAACTATAGTGAATAAAAGTCATTTGTTAATTGTACTCATTCATTGACAATTGAAAGTTTAAAAATAAATTAACAGCTGGGCATGGTGGCACATGCTTGTAACCCCAGGACTTAGGAGGCTAAGACAGGAGGATCCGGGCTCGCGGCCAGCCTCAGCTACTTAAGTGAGGCCTCCGCAACTTAGGGAGACCCTGTTTCAAAATAAAGAATAAAAAATAGGGCTGGGGTGTATCTCGGAGGTAGAATGCCCCTGGGTTCAATCCCTAGTACTGAAAAAAAAATTAATTAATTAACAAAAATTCATGACTTATTTTTACTAAACAGATACAACTTAAATTATGAATAATAAAAAGATATAACCTTTTAGATATTTCTTTAAAATTTAGCAGCAGATCAGGGTGTGGTGGCACACGCCTGTAATCTTAGTACTTCAAAGGCTGAGAAAGGAAGATCACAGGTTCCAAACCGGCCTCAGTAACTTAGCAAGGCTCTCAGCAACCTAGTGAGGCTCTGTTTCAAAATTAAAAAAAAAAAAAAAGGGCTGGGAGTATAGCTTGGAGGTATAATGTCCCTGGGTTCAATCCTCAGTACCAAAATAAAGTAGCAGCAGATAGTCTATATTTTCTTCTTTCACCTTTTTAATGTATTCTTATAGCTTAAGTTCCCAATATGGCTGAGGTTAATTGTTCATTATCAGTGATAAGACTAGCCTTACCAAAGCCATTAATGTCCATCAGTAAATTCAAATATGTTTATATTTTGATACTTCTTTTTTTATTTTACATTGTTCCAATTCACATCAGGAACTCACTTTGGTTATTCTCTATTTAACCCCAAACATTAAAAAGTAAATTTTCTTTCACAACAGAAAAACAAATAAATATCTCAGGAAAAAATATTCAGTTGGAGACCTATCTTCTTTTCACAATCAGTGTCTTAAAAACATACCTTTTGCTAAATCTTCTTCTTCTTTTTTGTTAGCTACAGTCCCAGGATCCTTGGCTACTAGAGCTGGGCTTGCTTTTGCTTGTTCTGCAGCCTAAAGCAAAAAAAAAAAAGGGAACACACAATATTTGAGGGTTGTTCTTTTTTTTTTTTGCGGTACCGGGGATTAAACGCAGGGGCAGTCTACCTCCGCGCTACACCCCCGGGCCTATTTTTTATACTTTATTTTGAAACTGGGTCTCACGAAGTTGCGGAGGGCCTCACTAAGGGGAGAGAGAGAGAGAGAGAGAGAGAGAGCGCGCGCGCGCGCGCTGAGGCTGGCTGCGAACCCGGATCCTCCGGTCTCCGCCTCCCAAAGTACTGGGATTACAAGTGTGCTCCACCACGCCCGGCTTGAGGGTTGTTGTTAAATTCTCCTACCCATACCTAATCAAAGAGTTTGCAAGACCCCTCTCATCAATCCACTACAGATTTCTGAAGAAAAAGACATTAAAAGTGGAAGAGCTTCCACAATGAAAGGAGAGGGAGAAGGGTCAGAATAGGAGGAAACTGAGAGCACCGGACACTTAAGAGTAGACCAACCACCACCCCACCCCCACGTTTGTGTAAAGAGGCCAAATTAAAGGCAGAAAGACAAATAGCTAATTACGAAAGAAAGACTAGAGGAAATTTTAAATTTTTCGAAAAATTCTAGAACCAGAAAAGGGGTTGGGAGAAGGAAGTAGATGATTATTTTTAAAAACAAATAGTTTAATAGCTGGGTGCAGTTGTGCATCCCTGTAATTCCAGTACTTGGGAGGCTGAGAGAGGAGGATCACAGGTTCGAGGACAGCCCCAGCAACAAAGGGAGACTCTCAGCAACCTGGTGAGACCCTGTTTCAAAATGAAAAATAAAGCCGGACGTGGTGGCACACGCTTGTAATCCCAGTACTTGGGAGGCAGAGACCAGAGGATCCCGGTTACCGGCCAGCCTCAGCTACTTACTTAGTGAGGCCCTCCGCAACTTAGTGAGACCCGGTTTCAAAATAAAGTATAAAAAATAGGGCCGGGGGTGTAGCTCGGAGGTAGAACACCCCTGGGTTCAATCCCTGGTACTGCAAAAAAGAAAAAGAAGAAAGGTCTGGGGGTGTAGCTCAGAGGTAGAATGCCTATGGGTTCAATCCCAGGTACCCCCCCCAAAATAACAGAAAAGAAAAAAAAAACAACAACAAAAATAATTTAAAAAATTTGAACACCTAATCAATAGTTTTATTTTATTGCTTCCTTCCAGCTCAAAATCCAGGATGTTATCTTTAGGAACACAGATTTATTTTTGTTTTTATTTTTTGCAGAACCAGGGATTGAACCCCAGGGGTATTCTACCTCCAAGCTACACCCCCAGCTCTATTTTTATTCTTTATTTTTAAACAGGGTCTCACTAAGTTGCAGAGGGCCTCACTAAGTAGCTGAGGCTGGCCACGAACCTGCGATCCTCCAGTCTCAGCTTCCCAAGTACTAGGATTACAAGCGTGCACCACCACGCCTGGCTAGGAACTCAGATTTATATATAACAATATTAACACTCATTATATCCTATTTTGTAAACCTTAAAATACAAGTAGTTAATTTTTTTTTTGGCGGTACTGTGGATGGAACCCAGGGGCATTCTACCTCCGAGCTATACCCCCAGCCCTATTTTTTATTCTTTATTTTGAAACAGGGTCTCATTAAGTTGCGGAGGGCCTCACTAAGTAGCTGAGGCTGGCTGCGAACCCGGATCCTCCAGTCTCAGCCTCCCAAGTACTGGGATTACAAGTGTGCGTCACCACGCCCGGCTCACAAGTAGTTAATTTTTACAGTATATTGTTGTACATATATTAAACATATTTTGTAAATAAGGCAATATACAAATAAATAAATATAAAAACTGGTTCACATTTCCAAAATTACAAGCTTCTAAGCTTCACGCCTCCATGGCCCTTGAGTTTCTATATGCATTCAACACAAATCAGAATCCAGACTATTCTTTTTTTTTTTTTTTGGCGGTACTGGGGATTGAACCCAGAGGCATTCTACCTCCGAGCTACATCCCCAGCCCCATTTTTAATTATTTTGAAACAGGGTCTCACTAAGTTGTGGAGGGCCTCACTAAGTAGCTGAGGCTGGCCACAAACCTGCGATCCTCCTGTCCCAAGTACTGGGATTACAAGCGTGCACACCACACCCAGAGAATCCAGACTATTCTACCAGTAATCAGAAATTAGTCTCAGCTCCTGGACAGTCTATATACTGGTACTTCTGGGCTTCCAACACATATTTGCTCCAACTTACAATGTTCTTCTGAACTCCTAACACATGTTTGCTCCTACTTACAATGTTCTTCTGGACTTCCAACACATATCTACTCCTACTTACAATGTCCTTCTGGACTTCCAAAACATGTTTGCTCCTACTTACAGTGTTCTCCCTCCTCTGGCTTCTTTTGTCCCATCCACTTTTTTCCCCACTGAGTTTCAACTCACCAATCAGTATACAGCTAAAACATCACTTTCTTAATGAAACATTCCTAAACCCCTTAACTAAATGTACTATCCTCTGTGTTCCTCTGGTAACACTTTTAAACACGATGCTATAATAAGAGTGGTTAAGAATGCAAGTTGTGGCTGGGCGTGGTGGTACACGCTTGTAATCCCAGTACTTGGGAGGCTGACAGGAGGATCGCAGGTTCACTGCCAGCCTCAGCTACTTAGCGAGGCCTCCGCAACTTAGTGAGACCCTGTTTCAAAATAAAGAATAAAAAGTAGGGCTGGGGGTGTAGCTCAGAGGTAGAATGCCCCTGGGTTCAATCCCCAGTACGACACACACAAAAAAGGGTGCAAGTTGTAGAGTCAGGTTAACATGGGTTCAACCCCCCCCATCTTCCACTTTTTCTTGCTGCATGACATTTGGTACATTAACCTCTTTCTGCCTCGTTTCTAATCAATAAAATGAGGTTAATGCTAGCACCTGCACAGCTCGTTTAGATGATTAGATCAATACATGTGGCTTCCAGAATCAGACTGGATAAGGCCCATTCAGGGTTTAAAGCCAAAATATAACACGAGGGATTTACAATGTATAACAAGCACAGCAAAAAAAGATGCTGAAGTGTGGATTAAGGACCTATGCAGCTGTAAGGTTCCATATCTTAACAACAAGTGATGCAATATTAGCTTGAAGTAGATTGTGAAAAATTACAAATGTATACTGTCATCCCCAGAGCAACTAACAAGCAGAACGGAATTCTAAGAAGTATTCAGATGATCGCGTGCAGGCACTCAGAGCAGTGGCTGGCACATGGCACAGGCAGTAAACCCCAGCTTCGGGGTAATGACCTGGTCACGCCTGTACCCACAACCACACTGTGTGTTCCTTGAGGGAGTGTGCCTAAATATCACAAGCAACCAGTAAGTGTTCGTTGAGTTTAAAGAAAGGCAAAATATTCAACATCATAGTAAAATATAGTTCTATTTTCTTCATTTATTGTATTTAATATTAAACAAATGCACAGGCACTTATTTTTAGAAAAGCTGATAAGAAAAAAGCTTTTTGTTGTTTATTTGAATATAACTTTAAGGACTCAATTCTGACCTATCTCCAGTTCTAATCTTATTTAGATGTTTTAATTATTATACACTTCTTTTTTCCTTTTTTTTTTTTGCGGTACCAGGGATTGAACCCAGGGGCATTCTACCTGCCGGCTACACCCCCAGCCCTATTTTTTATTCTTTATTTTGAAACAGGGTCTCACTAAGTTGGGGAGAGTCTCACTAAGTAGCTGAGGCTGGCCGCGAACCTGGATCCTCCTGTCTCACCTCCCAAGGACTGGGATTACAAGCGTACACCACCACGCCCAGCTTTATTATACACTTCTTTTTTTTTTTGTGGTACCGGGGACTGAACCCAGGGGCACTCTACCTTCGCGCTACACCCCCGGCCCTATTTTTTTATACTTTATTTTGAAACCGGGTCTCACAAAGTTGCGGAGGGCCTCACTAGGTAGAGAGAGAGAGAGAGAGAGAGAGAGAGAGAGAGAGAGAGAGAGCTGAGGCTGGCCGCGAACTCAGATCCTCCGGTCTCCGCCTCCCAAAGTACTGGGATTACAAGTGTGCGCCACCACGCCCGGCTCACTTCTGAAAAATTGAAAGTATACTTGGCCAATGACAGCTTTTATCATTTATATTAATTTTTTCACAATGTGGTGAATTTCACCATATAGATAATATTAGTCACTTGTGGTCTTAGAAGGAATGCCTAGCTGGCATGGTGGCACAATTTCCCTACCAATCAAGATAGATAGCCGGGCGTGTGTACCTAATATTCCACTACAACATTTTTCTGCCACCTCTGAATGAAGTTTATTATTAACAAAAATTCCTTCAAAGTATTAAAAACCACCTGGGAATGGAGAAAAAATTTTCAAATAAACATAGTCATTTTAGAGAAACAAACTGTAGCATACACAACTTTACACAATACCTGAGAGCCAATAGCTGGGAATGTAACTCCTTGTTCCTTAAGGTTTTTAATCATTGCTGATATTAGACTAAGTTGTGGGTCATTCTTAAATTCATCTGTCCATTCAACCATAAGAGCTTTTAATTTTTCACAAACTTTAGGATGACCCTAAGAAATAGAAAAAAGAGTAATAAAAAAGTATGAATTTCCTGGCTGACTTAATACAAATACTTTAAAAACAAAATTATATGTGAGAATACCAATGGCAATCTCAATATCATGTATGGAGAAGGGGGCAGTGGGGAGGGAGCCAGGAGGAAGCTCACCAAGTACTGTGTGCACATATGTCACTATCACTATGAACTACATGATGATGTGAGATTACAATGCACCAATGAAAGTGTTTAAAAACAAAAAATTGTAAAGTATTGTAGATGTCTTTCTGAATCATGAATTATCCCTTAGCTATATGCTATACATGTGAAAATAAAAAATATAGTTTGCTACTAGGAAAAAACTGTTATTTTTACACTTTGAAAAAAACAATAGAAGATGCCATTTTATGTATCTCACTTCAAAACTGAAACCTATTAAATATAAAATAACTTATTTTGCAGATCAGAAAGACAGGACTTTTCAGAGCATTTTGCAACTAAGCATGGTTTGTACATTAGGAAGACAAAGAAAAGTATTTATTTTGTTTTGCTTTGTACAGACCAATTTAAAAAAAGTGCAAGGAGAGAATAAATGGTACAGTTCCTTTATTCTTAGTTTGTGACTTTTAATGTTCATGACTGTGTGTTTTTCCCACAATATTTAATTATCTGAGGCTTGGTTTGGGGTATGTTACACGCTAATCATTTCAGAAGTTTCATTTCTTCAAAATAATATCTACCCCTTAAGTATGAAACTAACAATTATAAAACATTTGGGAAATAAAGTTCTCTCTCCTATATGTAGTTGTTTTGCAAAACAGTTGTTTATAGTACTATATAAATCTGTATACAGCATCTTCAATGAAATTATAGAAAACATGATATTAGAATATCTTCATAAATAGCTGTACATTTTGATGGGCATTCAGGACATTTAAAAAGTTTATTAATTAGTAGAAAATAACTAAGCACACTGAATAAAGCAGAAAAGGGATTATCACATAATCACACAGGCAAGGTGCAGAATTTTAAGTTCTTATCACGTATTTGCACTGCTTTTTTCCACTAAAAGCTAGAACTACTCATTTTTCAAAAGAAAAAATCAGGCATTTCTCCCCTCCCTCCCTTTTTTGTGGTACTGGGGACTGAACCCTGGGGCATTCTATTGCTAAGCTACACCCCAAGCCTGATTTTATTTTTTATTTTGAAACAGGGTCTCATTAAGTTGCCAAGGCTGGTCTCGAACTTGAGATCCTTCTGTCTCAGCCTCCCAAATACTGGGAGTGAGCCACTATGCCAGGCTGGCATTTCTCCTTTTAATATTCAAAAAATTTTCTTGATATATAATACCCCAAAAATTTAAAGTCAGAAATAATTACCTTTAGAATGTACACGTTTTTACTGGAAAAACTCATATATTACTAATTTAAAAATTTTAAAATTCCTCGAATAGTGGTATTCAATTTTTTACTTCACTTGTAGGCAGCTGCAGGTCCCCAGCACCCCCGCTTTCCTTCTCTGTCCTAGTGGAAAAGCAGAGTACCACACGTACTCTGTGGCCCTGCCAGCCACACATCTTCATCTACGGCTTAAGCCTAAGCCAGGGCCTTGAACATTCTCAGGCACTGATAAGCTTGTTCAAGTTGTCCGAAAAAGTAAAAAATCAAATATGTTTATAAACACACCGAAATCTGCCCTGACCCTAAGCCCGATTCCTTGAACCCTCCTACAGACTCCACAACGTGACCCCTCATTACAGACACACCTGGGTAGAGGCCCTCTTTTCTTACTGTCCACCGCAAGGACGCTGCAGGCCTCTGGCTAACGCTCTGGCTGCTCACCTTGGCATTTAGCGCTGCTTTCTTTGGACTCATAACCAACCCCATCTCGAGACAGTCGGGGCGGCCCTCGCAGGAACTGCCCTGCTACCGTTTTTGGAGCAACTGCAGCCACAAGTTTGGCTGGACAGAACAGTAGTACAGTATTAAAATCTGGTGACATAGGGGTCTTCTTTATAGAAGATGAAAACTCAATAGTGTCTGACATTTTGGCAGTATTCTTGAAGGGTCCTACATTAGGAAAATACCTCTGTAGCTACAAAAACTGTGCCCCCAATGGCCTGGCATTATTTAATTAGATAGAGAAATATATATTTTCTTATCAGATGAAAGGAATGATGGAAAAAAATTTACAGTTTAATGTGGCTTGAAAAAAAACCAACTTTCAAAGTTATGTGGATTTTCTGGTCTCTACTTGTATAATGGACAGACATAGCCTAGAAATGATATAAAGTAAAAACAGTATTTTAAAAAGCATACAATAGTTCCTTGTAATTTAAAATGTAAAGAACTAAACAATAAAATACATGAAGAAAGAAGACTACCTAAATTAATTTCTGAAATAACGGTCCTTACCTTATTTAATACATTGCTTACTTCACTAGCAAAATCTCTTGAACATACTTCTAAATGAAAAATCTTGCCACAGTTTGATACACATGCTCCTAGAAGCTAAGCATAAAATCAGAAGTTAAAAGAGCTCCATTTTGTCGGGTAATTTTGAGGTAGAGCTTAAAATGAAACGACTCACAGTCAAAGCCTGCATAGCAACATGAGGATCTTTATGGTTCACCCGCCTCATGATAGACCGGAGACAATCTTTAGGTCTAAAAAACAAGACATTTAACAATTAATAATACATCTTGCTCCCCTCCATGACTGTTAAGACTACTATAAGAGAAAGAATATGGTAAAATACAGGTAGTTTAATTTTTATTAATGGCATATTTGAAAAATGTTTACTAACTAGTTCTTTTAAAATATTTCAAATAAAATTTATATGCTCTCTTATTTAGCAATCACAGATTAGACATTTGATGTTAATGCTGGGTGAAAAAATTGAAAATAAAATGGTAGGCCAAAATGTCTACTTCCAGGCATGATGGAATAAATACAACCATATTTATACTCCTGTTGTGAACAATTAGAAAACTAGACAAATATGTTTAAAATATATATCAAAGTCGGGTGTGATGGCGCACACTTATAATCCCAGTAGTTGGAAGGCTGAGACTGGAGGATCACAACTTGGTGAGACCCTGTTTCAAAATAGTAAAATAAAATAGGGCTATAGTCCTATTCGGTAAATGGTATTGGTATATTGGGGTAGCCAAATGGAAAAGAGTATAGACCCATACTTTATACTGCCCAACAGGATAAATTGCAATAGATCAAAGACATCAGTGTAAAAAATGAAACCAAACAGCAATTTTGGAGACAGTTTCATGGTTTCTTATGAAACTAAGAAAGAGTCTTAGGGCCGGGCATGGTGATACACGCTTGTAATCCCAGCACTTAGGAGGCACTTAGGATCCAGGTTGTGGCCAGCCTCAGGTACTTAGTGAGGCCCTCCGCAACTTCATGAGACCCGGTTTCAAAATAAAGGATAAAAAATAGGGCTGGCTGGGGGTGTGGCTCGGAGGTAGAATGCCCCTGGGTTCAATTCCTGGTACCACAAAAAAAAAAAAAAAAAAAAAGAAAGAGTCTCATAAGAACCAGCAAACATACTTCTAGGTATTTACCCCAGTTGAACTGAAAACCTATGTCACCACAAAAACTTGTATATAAATGTTATAATTCTAAAGAAGGAAGCAACCAAGATACCTGGCAGGTGAATAAACAAACTATAGGCATACATGTAACGGAATATTATTCAGCAATAAAAATAAGCAATTAAGCCATAAAAAGGCACGAAGAACATTAAACGTGTGTTGCTATGTGAAAGAAGCCAGCACGAAAGACACATCATACGGTGCCAGCACAATATACCCAGCTCTCCTCATTCAGGGCCACTCAGTTCTCCTCCAGCTGCTCTGCATCCCAATCCCTTAGAAGCGCTCAGAAGCACCAAGCCTCTCTTGCAGCACTCACGTGCATGCTATCAACACCTGCTGGGGTGTGCTGCTTTCAGCTTTCAGCTTTTGCCTCTTAACTTTATAGTCATTACACAAATGTTATCCGCACACACTAGTCCTTCCCTGAAAAATCTCAGTAGGTCTGCCCTTTGTTCTCCAGTATAGCACTCTGCTCACCACTGTCTTAATCTCTTATCCATTTATTCATAACTTCTACCAATAGACTATTAGCACTGTTGATGGCAAAAGCTATGCCTGCTTTATTCACCTCTGTATACCCAGAACATGATACCCAATCAGTACTGTCAAATTAAAAAAAAAAAAAAACAGTTGAAGGAAAGAGAATGAAATCAACTAAAGAAATTCTATCTTAAAAGAATGAAAGATGCAAATCAAGATCATTCTTTACAAAAATGTTCTTTAATTTTATTCTTGTTGGGACCCTTCTTCTGTTTCAATTATATGAATCAGATTTCTTACTTGTAAACTGGGAAAACAGAGTACCGAAGAGGGTTATGATGATTAAATAAAATGTGTATGGGACACTTGTGTGTGTGTGTGTGTGTGTGTGGTACTGGGGATTGAACCTGGGGGGTTCTACCTCCGAGCTACATCCGCTGCCATATTTTGTTATTTATTCTGAAACAGGGTCTCACTGGGTTGTGGAAGGCTTCACAAGTTGCTGGGGCTGGGTGTGAACCCGGATCCTCCAGTCTCAGCCTCCCGAGTGCTGGGATTACAAGCGTGCGCCACCACGCCCGGCTTGTATGGGCACTTCAACAGTACCTGGCACATAAAAAGTGATCTATAAGTGTCAGATGTTCTTAAAAGAGAGCGTTGAAAAGACTTTCAAAAAATTAAGACCTGCAAGTCAAGGATAGGATTATAGCAAACAAAAAAGAAACAAATAGAAACCCTCCTACAACCAGAAGAAGTCTGTTTCTCTACCTGATGCTGCCCTTGTAACTCTAAGGTGATTAGAGGTGATTTTTCCCTTACAAAATCAGGAAATATTCTATTAACTTCCAGTTGAAGGTCAGAAATAGTCACAATCCAGGCCTGAACAAGACAATATAGAACCAAAGGAAAAAATCTGTAACAAATTTCTTCCCAAAGACTTATATTTTTACAAAATATCAGTTATGACAGTAATTTTATCCTTCTAATTCTGTGTTAATAGATCAAAGATTTACTACCTAAATATATCCATTAGCCAAGTATAGTAAAGAATTATGTTTTACACCTTCAGTCAACTGTATCTTTGGCTAAAGCTAAGCAAAAACAATTAACACATAAATTATAGCACAAGCCAGGTGTGGTGGCACACGTCTGTAGTCCCAATACTTGGGAGGCTGAGACAGGAGGATTACAAGTTTGAGACCAGCCCCAATAACTTAGCAAAGACTCTCAGCAACCTAGTGAGACCCTGCTTCAAAACAAAAAATAAAAAGGGCTGGGGTGTAGCTTGGAGATAGAATGCCTCTGGGTCCAATCCCCAGTACCAAAAATAAAAAATAATAACAATAATGATGATGACAGAAATGATAATAGCACAAATTAGAGGTCAACTATACAACTTTAATTTCAACTTATTATTATTGTGGATAATCAATACCTACCACCTCACATATATTTTTACATACAAAATATAAACCAATCAAAAGTAACAGAGAAGAGCTATTTATTATGTGAAGACCTGTTAAAGAGTTCTCCTGACTCTAAACAAACGCACGTCTGTGCTGGAGTCATCACATGAGCGAGCCGGCATTCTTCACTGCTTACTCATGCACGGAGCACACACTGAAAAGCACAGAGATCTGGAGAGGTCCGAAAACTTTTTCAGAATGTTTTTTAAAAGTTTTAAATCAGAATAATAAAATATTTCAAGCTTTTTAAAAAATGCATAATCTACATGAAACAAAGGGATTACATTTACTCAGTTTCCTGAGATTTATATAATACTAGAAATTATTAAATAATTTTTATTCAGTACTTAGTGACATGACACAAAAATCCTCTATATCACAAACAAAAATTGATGTTAAATTAGATAGTGATTTCTAAATTTGGCCAAAACTAATAGACATTAAAAGAAATTTCTAATATTGACAGGATTAAGTACAGAATTAAGTAACAAAAGCAAAAAATATATACAATATGCCTATTGTGGTAAGGAAACAGGAATTGGAGTTAAGACACATCAATTTCATCTTTTTAAACTTGTTTTAATTTTTGAGTCATATGAATATATACCTATTTTTTTTAAAAAAAGTACATTAGCTAGCTGTGTGCAGTGGTGTACACCGGTAATCCCAGCAACTCAGTCGGCTAAGGCAGGAGGGTTCCAAGTTCGAGGCCAGCCTAAGCAGCTCAGCGAGCCCCGGTCTACACAAACACTGGGCTGAGGACGCAGCTCAGCGGTAGTGTTTGCTCGGCTTGTGCAAGATCCTGGGTTCATTCCCCAGCACCACAAAAAGAAAAAAAAATGATACTTTATAAGCATATGTATTTTTTAAATCAACAAATGTGTGTGAGTAAACAAAAAGAAACTTTAAAGAAAAAGTTTTGTTTTTGTTTAAGGAATTAAGGCAAAATTTTCACAACATCACTGGAGACATGTTTGTGGGTCAGAGTTCTAACTAACTGAAATTTCACAATAATAGTTTTTTTCTCCTCCCCTCTTAAAACCTGAGAATGTTTCCAAAACTACCACAACTTTAAGACGGCTTCATAAAATGGCTAGGAATTGGGGGCAAAAAGAAAGAGGCTAAAAAGAATATGAATTATTTTATATTGCTTATGCTTTAAATAATCCACTTTATATTACTAGTTATAAATCATTTGGAAAAATACAAAGTTACAGCCTTTCCTAAGGTCCTTCTACCATCCCTGAATCTGTCTTCTTAAATACATTTCTGTATTTTATAAAATTTTCAGAGCCGGGCGTGGTGGCGCACGCTTGTAATCCTAGTACTTGGGAGGCGGAGACAGGAGGATCCGGGTTCGCTACCAGCCTCAGCTACTTAGTGAGGCCCTCCGCAACTTCGTGAGACCCGATTTCAAAATAAAGGATAAAAAATAGGGCCGAGGTTGTAGCTCGGAGGTAGAATGCCCCTGGATTCAATCCCCGGTACCACAAAAAAAAAAAAAAAAAAAAATTCAGGATAACACCAAGTGGTAACAATAAATATTTTTAAAAATCTGGATTGATGCCTAATATACAGCCACCTTATAAACTGCATTCCAATTCACAACTTGCCCCTACTTCACAATACCCTATCTGAATTTGTGTCAGGAAGACATGCTTTCCTGTCTCAGGCTTCTCTAAAGCATATCAGGCATCTAGAATATCTCAGTGACAGACTATAATATTGTTCAATATTCTTATGTTACCATCAGCAACCCATATCTAAACATATCTAAGTAAGTTCCTAAATAACATAAGCCAAATCTCCATAAGTCTTCCATATATACGAATTGTAAGATAATTTAAAAGATTAAAAACAAACTATAGGGCCGGGCGTGGTGGTGCACGCTTGTAATCCCAGTACTTTGGGAGGCGGAGACCGGAGGATCCGGGTTCGCAGCCAGCCTCAGCTCTCTCACTCTCTCTCCCTGTCTGTCTGTCTCTGTCTCTGTCTCTCTCCTTAGTGAGGCCCTTGGCAACTTCATGAGACCCGGTTTCAAAATAAAGTATAAAAAACAGGGGTGTAGCGCAGAGGTAGAATGCCCCTGCGTTCAATCCCCGGTACCGCAAAAAAAAAACAAAAAACAAAAAACTCTAAGTGGTAAGAGGGGCTGGCCAGAGGTGGGAATGAGTTATTCTTTAGTGGGCCAAGTTACAGTTTCAGGTTGAGAAGATGCAAAGTTCTGGCGACGGACAGCGGGATGCCTGCACAGCTGCATGAACACACGTAACGCCACTCAACTGTCCACTTCAGAATGGTGAAGAGAGCAGACTTTACATATATCACGCCGCAATAAAAACAATTAAAAAAAGTGACATATCAGGAATATTGCCATAAATATTCCAGTTTACTGCTCATCTGAAAAGAACCTTAATAATTCTGTATTACTAAGTTTATCTTGGAATATATAAACAAATTCTGTGATGCTCATCTATTAGGCATGTAGGCATAGTGAGTAGGGCCCACAATAGTTTTATAGGCATGCAGAAATGTTTCAAATTCTTTTATAATAAGAAGAAAACAATGACCTTTACGTCAAAGAAAGTGCTTTAATATATATGTTTATTTGCATTCATAAAATGTTTTACTAATTTTTTAGGAAGAAAAGAGCCCAAGAAGGTTAAAGCGCCTAGAGTCCAGGAAAGTCACAACATGGCCCTTATGTTTTCCATTTCCTAATGAAGAACATCAAGGTACAACAAGGAAGCAGAAACACAATTGGGTATGCAAAATAATATTCTGAAAGAAAAATAACATACATGAGCAATTATTGAGGGCCCGACAATTTCTAAAATCTCAATATCAAAATGGTAGCTCAATCATCACTCAATCCTTTCAAACAATTTGATTATCAAAAAGAGCTATAAAGATATAGACCGTTTACATAAAAAACTAATGTTTGCAAATTAACTCAGTGAGGATTTAAAAGAACTAGACACTAATAACTCTTTAAGAGAAGAAAAAAGAAGTGGAAGGAAGACAAAGAAAAGGAAGAAGGGAAGGAAAGAGAAAGGGAAATACCACTGATCAAAAGACCAAATAGAATACCCTTGTTATTTAGCTGAAAATATTTCCTGAGTAAATTCATAGATTTAGAATAATTTTAATTAAAATTCCCACAAGGTAACTCAAATATTAAAGAATATCCTAAGAAAAAGCATGTAGTCTAAAAATAAAATTTGAAAAGCTAAAAACATGTATCTAAACCTCCTGATACCAGATAAAAATAGATTGCAGACAAAAATGTTTTTAGTTACAAAACAGCAAATTTCAAATATGTGAGGAAACAATAAAATAAAGGAAAATAATCTAATGAAAACTTTGGTATAATAATGTTAAAATGGAGAAAACCAAATTGACTTCCTCACCTTCACTATACATCACACAGAATTTCAAACAGGTTTATTTATTTTTTCACTAGAAAAATAGATACTATTTCTAGTAATGAAAGGGAGCTTTGTCTTTTGATTTTAAGTTATTATAAAGAAGTGTCTACAGAATAAAGAACACCAGAGTAAAGATAAAATGAAAAAAAAAAGAGGAGAGACTTTGCAACTAGAATGTTAGATAAAGTATTATCTCTAATATACAGAAATGGATCTTGGTTGATACCCCATTCTCATCAGAAAAACTCTCAAAATATGACTTTAATCAAAAGCAGAAAAAGTTGCATCCATTTAACCATTGGCCAAGTGCTGTTATAAATACTTCATATATTAACTAATCTCACAGTCAACAATCCCCCTATGAAGAAGATACTATTTTCATTCTTATGTGATAAACTAGCAAAGTAAGGCCCGAGAGGAAGTTACTTACCCAGTGTGACAGAACTAAGTGGCTGCAGCCAGCATTTGAGCCCATTCTCACTCCAGAGCCCACATTCTCAACCATTAAGCTACTTGCTTCTTTCTTCTACAAAACAATGTATGGATTGTTCTTCTACAAATCTAAATTTGCTACATGTAAATGACTAAAATACAGGAAAACGCACAAAACACAAATAATAATGGGTTTTTGGGGGGGTTGTTTCTTGATTTTGTACTGGAAATTGAACCAGGGGCCTTGCACATGCTAAGCATATACACTACATCAAGCTATATCCCCAGCTTAAGATAGTTTTTGACAGAGTGCTTTGAGGATTTAGAAGACCATGACATTACAGTCAGAAAAGGGGTAAGGAAAAAATTTATGAGAGAAATATCTAAATTGGGTCTGGAAAGATATAAGTCACAGAAATAGGAAACAAAAGAGGAAAACATTCCAGGCTGAACAAAAAGAATCCTAAGCATTAAACTAAAGTAGAAAAGCACTGGCAGGCCGGGTGTGGTGGCGCACGCTTGTAATCCCAGTACTTTAGGAGGCAGAGACCGGAGGATCCGGGTTCGCGGCCAGCATCAGCTCTTTCTCTCTCTCTCTCTCCCTCTCTCCCTGTCTCTCTCTCTCTACTTAGTGAGGCCCTCCGCAACTTCGTGAGACCTGGTTTCAAAATAAAGTATAAAAAAAAATAGGGCTGGGGGTGTAGCGCGGAGGTAGAACGCCCCTGGGTTCAATCCCCGGTACCGCAAATCAAATAATTGAGTTGAAATGAATGGTATTTAAGAGAGAAGTAAAAGAGAAGTAAAAGGAAAATGATTCAGAAGACTAAGGATCTTAGACTTCGCTTACTAAAGAAAGTAGGGGAGTAAACATGAACACAGTTGTCATATGACAAATGGATATAAGAACTAGACATAAAAGAGACGGAAATGGAAAGAAATGCCAGAAGGTTAATTCACCTGTCTAGACAAGGTAAGGAACGCGGCAAGTAAAGTGGGTCAAATGAAAACGGAGAAAGAAGAATGGATATGTAGCGCATAGTAGTTAACTCCAATTTCAATAAATTAATGAACTGGGTCAGAAAGAACAAGATATAGTACACTAAAATGTAAAGATAGCTAAGGCAACAGGTGGGCCATATTTGGAATAGTCTTGGGGCCAAAAAGGACTAGAGAGAAGGATTAGACTGGCCCTGAAGATAAGATGGCCCTGCTTGATTTGGCCATGCTCAAGAATTAGACTTTTAAGCAACACTTTGAGAGAGGCTATGTGGGTAAAGTGATAGAACTTAGTAACACAATAAATGTGAAGGTGACTCCAAGTTTTAAGTACAAAAAAAAAGAATCATCTTGTCATTAACAGAAATGGAACAAGGAAGGGAAAGTAGGTTTAAAGCACAAAGTGACAGTTCAGGTTTCTAGATGGTGAAATTGGGATTACATAGTATGATATTTGGAAATGATGCTGTCCATAGGACTAGCTCTTGGGTAAGAAGAATTCGAGCTGAAATTCAAATCTTACCCGCATAAAGACACCTGGGAGTTTTAAGATTTCAAAAGAAAATGCATTAGAGAGGCAGAATGAATCAAGAAAAGTTTAAGGAACATCTATGTTCCAGGAAACAAAGAGCCAAAGAAGCACTGTCTGAGGGTTAGCGTTACTACCAGAGCCAAGTACAATGAAAGAGCGCATCCTCATCTTTTTCACATGAAAATACACAAATAAGGCAATACTATTTGTGTGGCACAATGGTAATTAAGACTGCTAACGGCTGACTGTTGTTAGTCCAGGAATTGAGAAAATCATTCATGTGCACACTAGTTAATCCACTCCTGAACTGCTTGGAAAGCTCTATTATATATGCCCAAAATTTTAACATTCTATTTCCTTAATCTGTCTCTCTTTTAGTAGTCTCTCAATAGTTGTGTAGAATGGTACAGATGAGACAAAGAAAAAAACTCAGAAATAATCATGAAACCTAATGACTCTAAAATCAATGGAAAAAAACAAGATTTCAGAAGGAAAGTAATTAAAGAGGGTGATTAATAAAATGTCAATTTTTTTTGGATAATGGGATTGAACCAGGGACATTCTACCTCCAAGCTACACCCCCAGCCCCTTTGTTTTATTTTGAAACAGGGTCTAAGTTGCTGACGGTCTCACTAAGTTGCTGAGGCTGGCCTCAAACCTGAGATCCTCCTGTCTCAGCCTCCCAAACACTGGGATTACAGGTATGCACAACAATGCCCAGCTAAGTGTCAACTTTTTGCTAGTCATGTCACCTAACTGCTTATAAGGAGTAACCTATATAGGATGACTCTTCAAATCTTTCTAGTAAAAGCATTCTTTTAAAACTAAAATTGTAAAATGCTTTACCTACTAATCCTTTCTTCATGTTTATAAAAAGGAAGAATGAATGCAAACCCTCTGAAACATTGAACACTTACCCAGTGCGAGACTGGCCGACCTTATCACAAATATCCAAGATGAGGCCCCAGTCCTCGGCAGTATTCATCTCACTGGTCGCTTTCTCTGTAGATTGTAAAAGGAATTGCAGAAATATTATTTTTAAGATATAGGTAACATAGTCAACTCACCAATCTGTAGTATAATCAAGCCTCAACATCAAGCCCAAATAGTCACCAGCATTCCAATGAATAAGGTTTTCACGTCCATCTTTGAAAGGTGCCATTACTATCTATCATAATGGTTTTCTCCATTCACTTTTCAGTTGCTTTTCACTTAGCCTAAAATATAAGTCATGACCTTTCTTTATTAAAAAAAAATTATATAGGTTGGGCGTGGTGGCGCACGCTTGTAATCCCAGTACTTGGGAGGCAAAGACAGGAGGATCCGGGTTCGCGGCCAGCCTCAGCTACTTAGTGAGGCCCTCTGCAACTTGGTGAGACCTGGTTTCAAAATAAAGTATAAAAAATAGGGCCGGGGGTGTAGCTCGGAAGTAGAACGCCCCTGGGTTCAATCCCCGGTACCACACACACACAAAAAAAATTATACAGGTCTACTTCCATCTGTAAATAGAAAGACTAAAATAAGAAACATTATTTTCATTATCAAAAAACTCTTAACTTTACTTGCCAATAATGGGACATGGGCTAGGCACAAGTCTCTATTATAATGTTTCAGGTAGTTTAATTACTTGGCTAGTTTTATTGATTTGGTTTGTTAGAGAATGTGGGGGGGGATTAAAGAAAAGAAAATTCAAACTTTGAGTATTTTTTCTTTTTTTTGTTAAAAAAAACTTAAAGTTTAGGAGGAATGAGTAAGAGCTGTCTGCAATGCAGGTAGATCACTACTTTGTCTTCCTTATTCCTGGGCACCAAGAACTACCTCTCCCTGTTAGGGTTTGGATATAGACTGTCCCTGGGAAAGCTCGTGTATTGACAGTGTAAAAAAAAAATGCTCAGAGGTAAAAGAATAAATCATGAGGGTTCTAATCACATTGTGGATAAATCCACTGATGGATTAGTGGGTTTACTGGGTGGTAAGGTAGGCAGGTAGGGTGTGGCCTTGGGGATTACATATCTCTGTCTCCGTCTTTCTCTCTCCTTCCTGTCACCATGGCCTGAGCTCTGCAGACATGACCTGGACTAAAATGAACTGAAACCTCCAGAACTGTCAGCAAATAAATGTGCCTTCCTCTAAGTTGTGGTCACAGCAGTGAGAGTGCTACTGAAACACCCCCAGCTGGAGAAGAGTGCAGGCCTGTTTGCTGGAGGTCAAGCAAAGATTCTCTGGACAAGGAGACATCAGGCATAGTGGACACAGAAAATAAAGGAAGAACTTGTGCTTTCCAATCCAGCACGTAAGGTACTTAGAAGTTATCACTCCATCCCAACAAGTAAAAAGCTGAACAAAATGAAAAAGCTGGGGTGAAGAATCTGAATGTCCTTGACAAACTACTGGAGGCTCAGCAAGGACGGGTATGGGCATTAAAACCCCAGCAGGAGTTGTAGGGGGATCATGAGGGAAATCCCGAATCATAGGGAACCCCACACCTTAGTAAGTCTTACCTTCACCAGGTACACTGGGTTCTCACAGTGAATCTATGAGAAAAAATGCCCTTGTGCTACCAGTAGGAGGGGGAGAAAAAGAACCATTTTGGATTATACCAGGAGCACTCTTAACAAGGCCCGCCCTAAAGAGAAACTGTTCAAATAGTATCTAACTAAGTAAGGGCATATGAGGTGAGGGCAATTCCCATTCCAGTTCCCTCTACCTTCCTGAGGGAAGAGAAACACCAGCTCCAGCCCACTCCAGCCATCCTGTCTCACTTAATGGGGGAAACCCTGAGAAGCATTTGTGAGGCACAGGCTCAGGAAAAGACGGAGGCTAATCATGGGGCTACACTACGCTGCCCCTCCCACCACACTTTACTACCACATTATTATGGCCTTCTTAAAGGCCACTAAAAGCCTGGAGTAAGTTCCTGTTCTCCATACATCATGTCTGGGCTTTAGCAAAAACAAGTCATACTATAAGGCAAAAACAGTTTGAAAAGACAAAGCAAGCATCAGAATCAGACTGATATATGGCAGGGATGCTAGAACTATGAGAATTTTTTAAATTATGATTAATATGCCAAAGGCACTAATGCAAAAAGCAGGCAACATACAAGAATGGCAATGCAAGCAGAAAGGTGAAAATTCTAAGAACCAAAAAGGAGTGCTAGAAAAAAATAGAAATATATATAGTGTCGATGGACTCATTAGCAGACTACCACCTCTGGGTTTCAGGATAAGTCAATAGAAACTTCCAAAGCCAGAAAAAAACAAAAAACTAGAAGAAAATGAAAAGAAAAGGGGAGACAGAGAAGATCCAAAAACTGTGAACCGTGTACAAAAGGTGTACCTCATTCATAATGGGAACACCGGTAGGAAAAAAAAAAGAAGAGATTTTACCCAAATTAATGTCAAACACCAAACACATCCTGGAGGTTCTGAGAACACCAAGCAGAATAAATGCCAAGAAAGATACACATAAGCATATCATATTCAAGTGCAGAAAATCAAAGACAGAGAAACAATCTTGAAGCCAGAGAAGAAAAGAAATCTGACTTCCTCAGAAACCATGCAAGCAAGAAGAGAGTGACATGAAAATTTAATGTTTGGAAAAATAACTGCCAACCTAGAATCCTGTACCCTGTGAAAGCACTCTTTGAAAGTGAAAGAGAACCAGGTGCACTGGCACATGCCTATAATCCCAGTACTCGGGAGCCTGAGACAGGAGGATTAGAGGTTCAAGACCAGTCTCAGCAACTTATGGAGAACCTCAGCAACTTAGCAAGACCCTGTTTCAAAATACAAAAATGAAAAGGGCTGGGGATGTACCTCGGTGGTAGCATAACCCCGGGTTCGATCTCCAGTAAAAAAAGAAAAAAAATTTAATTTAAAAAGGGAAAGAGAAAGTATCTGACAAAAATTGAGGGAATTTCTCCCAAGGAATATCTACCTTGAGACAGAAAATGGTATAGGTCAGACACTTGGATGTATAACAAAAAGAAGAGCATCAGAGATGGAATATTTGACGTTAAAATAACTTATTTTTCTAATTGTTAATTGCTCTAACAGATAAATTTATTCAAACTAACAAGGATAATATATTTACTATGTATGTTTATATATATTCTTATGTATGATTATGCATAAGTGAAAGAATGACAGCAATGTTACAAGGGATGGAAGAGAAAAAACAGTGGTATTTTATTACAAGGTACCTGCACTACCCAGGAAATGGTATAATGTTATTTAAAGGTAGTCTTGTATTAGTTGTAAATATACATTTCAAACTCTAGGGCAGTCATTAAAAAGTTTAAAAAGAAATCTAATTGTATGCTAAAACAGGAGATAAACACAATCATATAAAATGCTCAATTAAAACCACAAAAGGCAAAAGAGTAGAAGACAAAAATAAAAACAAAGAACAAAGGTAGTAAAAAGAATAATAATGAGAAATATGGTGGAAAGTAAACTCAACTATATCAGTAGTCATTTTAAATATCCATGGTCTAAATACTACACCAATTAAAAGATCAATTGTCAGAGTAAGTAAAAACATAACACTCAACTCAAGAAACCTACTTTAAATATAAAAATACAGATATAGCCAGGCGTGGTGGCGCATGCTTGTAATCCTAGTACTTGGGAGGCGGAGACCGGAGGATCCAGGTTCACCACCAGCCTCAGCTACTTAGTGAGGCCCTCTGCAACTTCGTGAGACCCGGTTTCAAAAATAAAGTATAAAAAATAGGGCCAGGGATGTAGCTCGGAGGTAGAATGCCCCTGGGTTCAATCCCTGGTACCGCAAAAAAAAAACCAAAACAGATATAGATAAAAGGTACAGAGATGAAGAAAGATATACAGATTATCCCCTACTTAAAACAGTTCAGCCGGGCGTGGTGGCGCAACGCTTGTAATCCCAGTACTTGGGAGGCTGAGACAGGAGGACTGCAGGTTCGAGGACAGCCTCAACAACGTAGTGAGACTCTCAGCAACCTAAAAAATAAAAAATAAAATAGGGCTGGGGGTGCGGCTCAGGGGTAGAATTCCCCTAGGTTCAATCACCATTACCACAAAAAAAAGTTCAATTTACAATTTTTTAACTTTTGATCACATTCAATAGAAATCACACTTTGAATTTCGATCTTTTCCTGGGTGATACTCTATCAGGATCCTGGGCAGTGGCAACAAAATGCAGCTCTCAATCAGTCACACAATGATGAAGGTAAACAACTGATACTCAACAGTGTATAAAATCATAACAGGTGTATGAAATAAAAAATGCATGAAAAAGTATTTGACTTATGATATTTTACAACCCCAAGTAGTATCGGTGTGGTTAAAACACCAGTGAAAACAAAAACAAAACAAAAAAGTGGAAGAGCTATATTATTTTCAGATAGAACAGACTTCCAAGCAAGAAAAGTTATGAAGGATGAAGAGAAGCACTACATAAGAAGGGATCAGTTCTCCAGGAAAACATTACAGTCCTTAAGAGAGCACTGAAATATGTAAGGCAAAAGCTGACAGAACTTCAAGCCACTATTATAGCTAGAGACTTCAATATCCCCCCATGAGAAATGGACAACCAGGCAGGCAGAAAATCAGTAAGTACATGGTTCAATTCAACACACAATCAGATATAATTGGCACCTATAAACGACTTTCAAGAACAACAGCAGAATACATGTTCTTCTCAGGCTACGTGCAACATTCACCAAGATAGACCACATTCTGAGCCATGAAACACAACAAATTTTAAAGAGTAGAAATTACACAATATTTGTTCGCTGACCACATAGGATTTAAACTAGAAACCAATAAAAGAAAACTAGCAAGAAAATCCCAAAATACATGGAGATAAATAACACACTTCTGAATAATGTGAATCAAAATATCTTAAGGAATTTTAAAATATTCTGAACTAAATGAAAATGAAAACACAACTTATCAAAATTTGTGAGATACAATAAAAGCAGTGCTTAGAAGAAAATTTAATTATTCAATGCATATATGAGAAAAGACCTAAAATCAATAATCTAAGCTTCAACCTTAGAAAACTACAAGTAGAAGAGCAAATTAAATTCAAAGCAACAGAAGAAAATAAAAATGAGAAGAAACCAATGAAACAGAAAACAAGAGAGCAATACAGAAAATTAATACAACTCAAAACTGGTTATTTTAAAAGATCAATAAAATCAGTGAGTGTCTAACCAGGCTAACTAAGAAAAAAAAGAGCAAAGACACAAATTACTAATGTAAGAAATGAAAGAAAGGACATCACTACAGATCCTATGGACATTAAAAGATAAAGAAATATTAGGAACAACTCTATGCCTAAAAATTTGATAACCTAGATGAAATGAACCAATTCCTTTAAAGACATAATCTGCCTAAATTCATACAAAAAGAAATAGACAATTTGAACAGATCTAATATCTGTTAAAGAAACTGAAATAATAAAATTAATAATCTTCCAAAATAGAAAGCACCAGGCCCAGATGGGTTAATCAGTAAATTCTACAGAATGTTTCTTTTTGTTGGTTTATTTCTGTTGTTTCTTGTTTTGTGGTACTGGGGATTGAACCAGAAGCATTCTACCTCCGAGCTACATTCCCAGCCCTATTTTTTATTTTTATTTTGAAACAGGGTCTTGTAAGGTTGATGAGTCTTACTACTTGCTGAGGCTGTCCTCGGACCTGTGATCCTCCTTGTCTCAGCCTTCCAAGTACTGGGATTACAGGCGTGCGCCACCACACCGGGCTTTACAGAATGTTTAAGGAAGAAATTCTTACAATCTTGTTCCAAAGATAAAAGCAGAGGGAATACTTCCTAACTCATTCTGAGGTCAACATTATCTTAATACCCAAGCCAGACAACATCATTATAAGAAAACAAAACTATAATCCATTATCTTTCATGAGCACAAATGCAAAGACCCTCAATGAAACATTAACACATCAAATCCAACAACACATAGAAAGAATTATACACCATGACCAAGTAATATTTTTCTCAACTATACAAGGCTGGGTTAACATTCAGACCATCATCTTCCAAGAGATGAGTAGAAATCTTTTCTCTGAGTGCTCTAGCTCAGCCCAAGAGAACATCTTACAGATACTAAAAGTATGATATTGATGGCCAGGAAATATATTCCATTGTAAATACCCACCAGACCAACCTATAATGAAATTTAAAATCAAGAAGACCTAACCACACAATCAGCACTTCCAATGTGCTTCTGATTTCTCAAGTATCAACCATGGGTAGATAACCAAGGATTATCAACTGAGAAAATCTTCTAACATGGAAGATTAAGAAAAAAAAAGCAAAATAAAGAAAATAGAAAACAAGCAACATAGGAGAAATAAAAAAAAAAACAAGGAGAGAAACTGCAAAAAAATTACTATCTTTGAAGACAATAGCTATACAGAAGCAGAAGATAACCAGTCTTGACTGGAGCACTATAACTCATCAAAGAACAGGTATGTTAAAAGATAACATCACCAAGATCCTCAATAACAGAATTGTGTGTGTGAAATGTGTGTGTGTGTGTGTGTGTGTGTTACTAGGGATTGAAACCAAGGACATTCTACCTCTGAGCTATACTCCAGCTCTTTTTATTTTTCATTTTGAAACACAGTCTCCCTAGGCTGATGAGTCTCACTACTTGATGAGGCTGTTCTTTTTTTTTTTTTTTTGCGGTACCGGGGATTGAACCCAGGGGCGTTCTACCTCCGGGCTACACCCCTGGCCCTATTTTTTATACTTTATTTTGAAACCGGGTCTCATGAAGTTGCGGAGGACCTCACTAAGTAGAGAAACAGGGTCTTGTCTCAGCCTCCCAAGTACTGGGTGTACAAGTGTGCACCACCACACCCAGGTCAGACTGAGATGAAATAACTCAGATTTGCTATAGTTGGTCTTAATTAAGTGCTAATGAAATTCCTGCTTCCCTTCTCTCAATGCCCTGCTGCCTGGATCAACAGAGAACACTAAATTTCTTATTCGACTGAGACCTGGAGGTAGGTCAGTGAGTTTATAGCCACAAATAGAAAGTAGCCAACTCTGTTCAAATTCTTTGCAGGCTTGTAATACCTGATCTGTGTCACAGCCCTAGGGTTACAGCATCACCCTAGTGAGTCTAGCACTGGAGAAGTGAAATAAGCATCTAGTAAGGAGACAGTGAATAATAACCGATGGGCACTGGTGTGCAGGGCACCTATGCCTAGCTATTTGTATTACCAGTTTTCTGTGCTATAACAGAGTACCTAAGACTGGGTACCTTATATTAAAGAGAGTTTTAGCTCATGTTTTAAAGGGTAAAAGTCCAAGATCAGGAAGCCCTATCTGTAAGGCCTCCAGTTGCAGCCTTGCACAGATGGGCATCACCATGGTGACAGTGCACATGGGAGAGGTCACGCAGTGAAGGAGGAAGCCAGAGGGATCCAGGGGCCAGACCCACTCTTACAGGAACTGAGCAGAGTCCCAGGAGAACACTAATCCTTCCAAGGGTGATGCCCCACTAAGTCCCACCTCTTAAAGTTCTGCCCCCTTTCAACACTGCCATACTGAGGACCAAGCTCCCAGCACCCAAACCTTTGAAAGACAGGCTCCAACCTTTTCAAACCATAGCCCCTTCCTGAAAACTACCACAGAAGACATCAAAAGCAGGTTATTCAGACCATGAATTTCTTGTGTAAGAATTAATTTTTAAAACGCCCAAAACATTTGTGATTTCAGTGCTGGGGCTCACAAGATGATAACCCAAGGTAAAGGCCTCATAAGCAGTTTCTGCCTGATTTTCTCCTCCCATCTTGTCTCTCGTCCCTCATTTTCCAATGAGGTAAGCCAAAGAAGCTAAAATTCCTCTTCCCCAAAGCGGGTCATAAAAACTAGAAATCCCTTTCCCCACAGCCAGTCATAAAACCTAGGATTATTCCTCTAATTTCCCCCTGACTTTCTGCCTAGGAGCTAATCATAAAGAAATCAAGACCCTCATTCCAGAAGATTACCGACTCATAATCAGGAGGAAGGAATGCTACAACTGAGCATCCAAGAAAACTCTGGACAGGCCTTGCTGTGTTTCCCTACTTAGCCTACTCCCATCCGCTCATCCCCTTTCTGTGCAATCGCATTTCTACATGCCTGTCCATGTTCCATTGAACCTGAGCATAAAAGTGGAGAGTGTACCCTGGGTCTTTGGGTCTTCGATCTGAACATTCCCCTGTCAGGTAAGATTATGATCAAATAAATGTGTTAAGCTTTTCTCTCATTAATCTGTCTTTTGTCACAAAAGTGTACAACATGACACTCTTTGATGGATACTCCTAGCACTGGTCAGGTGATTTATTTGCAGGAAATTATAATATCTGAATACACATCCAATGAAATGGAATTAGTGTCTAGTCTATGCCAGTCCCTGCCTGAAGTGGCTTACTGTCTAAAGAAGAAAATCATGGAAATCACAGAAATCATGGAAAGCCAGAGCGAGTTGAAAGATAAGGAGCCTGTGGGGAGAGAAGAAGAGAATCAGGAAAGGCTCTTTGATAAATTTAGAAATTAAGTGGAGAACAGAATCATGAACTCTTCTCTTTCTATTTAAGAGAACAAAGTGAAAACTAAAGTTATAAAATAGAAAGGACATACAATGAAGAATATCTATGCTGGCTGAAATACAGTCTACTCTGTGAAAAGTTGTAATAGTAGAGCCACGCTAAGACCTAAAGTACTAGAAGAGGTATTTGTTTTGATTCAAGACTCATCAGAAAACCAAGAGTTTTGAATAAGAAAATAATCCAAGCAGATCTGGGCTTTTTGAGAAAAGTTACTTTACCACCAATATGCAAAGATTGCTTGTAAAAGGAAAAGTGAGATAACATAATGAGAAAAATATCACTACCCAGTTAAGTAAGTATATGGTTGTTTAGGATGCTAATGGTATAATACTATTCAATTTTATTGTGGCTGGGAGGTAAGCTAGGAAGAGAATTGTCTCAAATTTACCTGCAATTATTTAAGTGCTCATTATATATTATAAGTCCCTTGATGGTAATGAGTTCTAAAGCCAGGCATGGTGGTGCCCGACTCTAATCCCAGTATTTGGGAAGCTGAGACGGGAGAATTGCAGGTTTGAGGCCAGCCTCAGCAACTTAGCGAGATCCTCAGCAACTTAGGGAGACCCTGTTTCAAACTTAGAAACAAAATAAAAAGGGCTAGCGATGTAGCTTCGAGGCAGAATTCCTCTGGGTTGAATCCCCAGTACCAAAAAAAGAAAGTGATGAGTTCTACTTTGGGTAATTCTTACAAAATCCATGCTCTCAGTCTAAAAACTTAACAAATGCTGAGTCCCACACATGAAGCTTCTGTGTCCAGAGCCCTGCCCTCTGGTCCTTAGAAGCCCAAGAAGACTGAGTCATCCTCAACAATATCCCTCAGTCTAACATTTACTTCATCTTAGAAAAGGAAAGTCAGTTGTTACTCTGATCTGGTAGTGCATTTTAATAATTAATTCATCATTCTTATTGAGTGATAGCTAAGCAGGCTTCTTTTTTTTAAATACCGAAGTGCACTGAAAAGAAATCTTTTTTTGTTGTTGTTTTGGTGGTACTGCGGATAGAACCCTGGTATGTTCTACCTCTGAGCTACACCCCCGACTACATTCTATCTTTTATTTTGAAACAGGGTCTCACTAAGTTGCTCAGGGCCTCGCTAAATTGCTGAGGCTAGTCTCAAACCCACTATCCTCCAAGTACCGGGATTACTGGTCACCACGCCCAGCTTCAAAATTTACCATCTTATTTAGTAATATAAGAGCTAAATGTATTAAGCTAAGCTTATTAAAAGTTAATAGTTAGCTGGGCGTGGTGGCGCACGCTTGTAATCCCAGTACTTGGGAGGTGGAAACAGGAGGATTGGGTTTGCGGCCAGCCTCAGCTACTTAGTGAGGGCCTCCGCAACCTCGTGAGACCCGGTTTCAAAATAAAGTATAAAAAATAGGTCCGGGGGTGTAGCTTGGAGGTTAGAACCCCCCTAGGTTCAATCCCTGGTACCGCCAAAAAAAAAAAGTTAATAGTTAATTAAAAGCCAGGCATGGTGGCACACACTTGTAATCCCAGTAATTGGGAGGCTGAGACAGGAGGATCGCAGGTTCGTGGCCAGCCTCAGCTACTTACTGAGGCCCTCTGCAACTTAGTGAGACCCTGTTTCAAAATAAAGAATAAAAATAAGGCTGGGGGTGTAGCTCGGAGGAAGAATGCCCCTGGGCTCAATTCCCAGTACCGCAAAAAAAAAAAAAATAGTTAACTAAAGATGATAGGCCTATGTCCTATCAACTATAAACTGCCTATTATCATAATTAAGGACTGAATTGTTCATGTCAGTTATTGATGCTGCCTCAAAATCAGTAACACTATTCTTCTTTGTTATAAAAGAACAAATTTTTGTTAAAATTAGGAGAACATAAACCACTAGCAGCAATTCAACATGGTTTTATGACTAACAAATGATGTGAAAACTATTACAAGAAAAACAGGATTTGTGGGAAAAGAAAAAAAAAACAAAAATAACACAGCCTTGCCACTAAAGATCTAATTCTATTCTCAGATTATCTTCATAGTAATACTCAAAAAGAGGTAATTAAGAATTTTGCCCTGTAGTACCCTGAAAATCACACAGGAAAGCCTCAACTGAATTTCAATATCGGAATGGATTGGTAACTTTTTTCTGATAAGCAGATTTTCTGATTGCCTTAAAACTTGTGACTATCAAACATTTGGGGAGGTGAGAAATGCTGATAGGATGACTACTCCTTGTGTTCAGGCTGTAGGGAAAGGATAATCACACAGTCAGCTTGGAGATCTAATAGTTCTTCAAAAATGGTCAATGATGGGGCAGTGGCTCAGTGGTAAGAGACTGTGCTTAGTATGAATGAGGCCCTGAGTTCAATCCCCAGCACCCACAAAAAGCACACAAAAAATATAATGAAGACTAATGAAAGAATGTATCAGGCCAGAGGATCTGCATTTGAAAAACACAGCAGTGTAAGACCAATAAGGAGTGAAATACACCTTTAGAAAAGAAATGGAGGGCAAGGCTGAAGAGTTAACAAGGAGCCAGATGCTAAGAGGTCTTATACACAGGCTGAGAAGTTCAAATCACCATGAGATTTGATGAAAGACTTCAATCAGAGCAGTCATATGATTGCATTTACATTTTTAAAATATCACCACCAGCCACCTGGAAAATGACGGGGGGACAGACTGGAGGCAGAGAACAGTTAGAAGCTACTGCACTAATCTAAGAGAGCCTTGATATATACCTGCCCAAAGAGCTGCATAAAGGGAGAGATGGACTCAAGAGCTAATAGGAAGATAAAACGTATGGACTACAGCAACACTGGAATCCATGAAGGACATCCTCAGTGTGCCTGGCACACAGTAGACAGTATGCATTTGTTCTGTGGAATGCAGAGAATCAGAACTACAGAAGTCAAGAAGGACTCCCAGACTCTTGACCAGTGTGACTGAGTAATAAGCAACTCAAGGATGAGTCATCGAAACAGAAGAAAAGCAATACAGTCTTTACCATGTTGAATTTGAGGTACATGAAGCACAGTTAACTCCAGTAAAGAGCTAAAATGTCAAGTGTGATAGCAACCGACCCATGCATTAGACATTTTTATTCCTATTTACGAAAGTATAAAGTACCTCTATCTGTCCAACTACAAATTTTGCCCATTTACTAATAGTAGATGCTGCAGGTGTAATTTCAGCCCAAAGCCAAGGTCTTTCCATCAAATCATACTTCAGGAGGAAAATTAGTGTGGCTGTGGTTTATAATACTGATTGGACTAAGCAAAATGAATTGAAAACATGTTCAACTCAGTAGATGGGCTGGTCCAAAGGAGTCTGACCAGGCATGCGAATGCACTGTTATAAAAACAAACACATGATGACTTAGCAGAGCCAGGGGAATGATTCAAAGATGTCTATTGGGTTTTAAGTCGAGATAACTAGAATATTATAAAATTACCAAATAATGAATGAAAAACAACATTGGAAAAACGATAAATTCAGCTTTTTGACTGACTGATTTATGGGTGATAACAGAACACTAAATAGAAGTATAAGACTGACAATGTAGAAAAATATTAATATTTCATTATTGGATAAATTGAGTGCTTACTATGCAGACATTAACTCTAAGGTACTAGGGGTAGAAATAAAGAGTTCTCATCTTTACAGAGTTTACAGTCCACACAAGACAGACAATAGATCAATTTAAGGTCATGTAGTTGAGTGCTATAAAGAAAAATAATACAGAACAAGGAAGCAGTGAGAGGATAAAACAGTTTTTTAATTTGTTTTGTTTTAACAAAAGGTAACTAGGGAAAGCCTCTCTTGGAAAGTGACTTTTGAACAAAGTCCTGAATGATGCGGTGGACATTGAGACCTTAAAATACCTACAGTAACCTAGGCAAAGAAAATAGTGTAAGACAGCTTACAGAGGCAGAAATGGGCCTGGGAGTGTTTGGATCCACGAAGCTTGGTAAGACAGAGAAAGAACCCTGACACTGTAATCATAACAGAGACCAGAAAGAACCCAGATTTTGGGCCACAATAAAGAAATTTGCTTCTCCTTTTCAGTGGTATGGGAAGGTACTGGAGGATTCTGAGCAGGTAAGTGATATTATCTAACATTTTTAAAAGATCACTGGTCTTTGTAAATGAGAACCGATTATAAAGAACAAAAATGGAAACAAAGAAGCCTATTAGAAAGCTCTTGCTATAGTCTCTGAAAGATATTATGATGACAGTACTGAGGTGGAAAGAAGTGACCAGATCCTGGATATAAATTTCAAAGACAGCCAAAAGATTTTGTTGATAGAATGGATGTGGAGTGTGATGGAAAAAGGATCAATGATGACTTCTAGACATTGAAACTGAGTGGCAGGAAATACTAATGGTACCATCTACTGACAGGCAAGGTGACGGTCTGGGGAGAGAAGCAAAAAATTGAGTTTTTAACATGTTTGTTTTTAGATTCCTATTAGAACCCAAGTGGACATACTGAATTGATGGATACCTAGGTCTGGAACTTAGGCTGAGACTAAGTACATAAATTTAAGTATGATGTACACACATAATATTTAAAGCTAAGAGAGTGGGGTTTTAAAAATCTTACTTTATAATAAAAAGCATAGAAATGTTTCTAAGTGCTTTATGAATATTACATCTCTTGATATCAGAAATATTTAAGAGATCAACAAAGAAATGGACGAGGAACTGACCACAGGATTTGGCAAGATGGAAGTCAGTAGCGACTGAAATAAAAACTTGATGAAATTAGTTATCTTTATAATTCAAGAATTGAATTTAGAAGAAATATAATGTCTGGAATGAGACTCACTTATTCAGTGATATTAACTGAATGTTTATTAGCGTGAGAAACTGTTCTGCATGCTCTGGGTACAGTCGTGCATGAATCAAACAGAAATCCCTGTCCTCATCATGCTCATGTCCTAATAACATGTTTAGACATTTCTTTAAGGAAAAAGCTATTGCCAGCTTTTTGTCTCAATATAAGAATGTTATATTACATAAATCAATCAACTTCAAATTCATAGTTCCAGTGTATAAATAAATAAAGCTACAGACAATTTTGGAAAGGAGCAAATGTATATGTTTTAAGTAATAGTAATTTTATCAAATGTTGTAATTTGATAAAATAGTAATTTTATCAAACTTTAATATAACTGACATAATCATTGGCAGACAAGGTGAGAAGGAACATTATTAAGTACATTCTACATACTGTCTTCTATATGCTACACTAATAAACTGAACATGGGAGTCTACTGGACTCTTATCAAAGGATTATTAATGGGGAGGTCTCTGAAGGATCTTCTTAGATAAATCTTTCATATTTCAATACATGGATTATAAAGAAATAATTGATCCAAATAACAAAACCTGACTAACTTTAAAAAGTAAGCTTTTCTGGAGCAAAACAACGTCCCCACATTCACGAAGCTTACTGTCTAGCAGGCCTGTGAGAACTGACGCGTTCTCAACTCAGCAAGCATTGATTAATACCTACTATGTAGCAATCAGCAAATAATTAAGGAGCAATATACAGGATATACTATCTCTAATGCTAAATAATTTAGTAAAGATAAAATACTCTAATTTGCAGGAGTTTGGGAAAGGGTGGAAATTACAACGGACTAGGGCAGTCGTTCTCAACTGGGAGCTATTTTCACAGCACAGGGGACCTTTAGTAATGCCCGAGACTTTCTAAATAATGGCTAGCAGTGACGTGTCAGTGGTATCTGGCGAGTAAATGTCAAGGATGAAGCTAAACACCCTATGTGGTATAGGACAGACCTTCATAAAGACATTTACTTAGTTCAAACTACTCGATAATGTTGCTACTGAGAAACTATATTACTATACCGAGGCTATAGTAATCAGGAAATAATTCAAGTATAACAAGTTGGATTCTGAGTTGTCCTTAAAACATGAGGATATGTAGAAAGACAGAAGAAACAAAAGCATAAAGGCAAGAAGGAGCCTGTGTTTGAACTGGGTGGCGTAATGCAAGGAACAGGTTTGACACTAAGCAATTTATCTGAATCCAATGCAAATGTGTGTCCAAGAAATCAGTAGGAGCATGTATAAGGCCCTGGGTTCAGTTCCCACCACCACAAAAACAAAATTAGTGATAGGTTGGCAATTAGATTATATAGGACCACTGAAACTAAATAAAGGTGTTGGAAACAGAAGGGAATGTAGTTTTATTTTAAGCATTGTCCTAGGGATTAATGTAGTAATTTGTAAAACTGCTTGAACTGTAATAGGCTCTCCACACATACTATGTCATTTAATCACAGAATTGTGGGTTTTCTCGTTTTTAAAAATTAGGACACTGGAATGCAAAGAATTTACTTTGCCTATGATTCACTGTGATCTAAGAAATGACAGATAGGACTGAATTCTTTTCTAGTCTTAACCCAAACCTCAAGTTTCAGTGACATGTTTTAAGGAAGAGTTCAAAGAGCAAAATTCAAAATTGACCTTCCACAATCAAGATACACAAAGATGTGTAAAATAACTCTAGAAGGTTGTCCTTATGTTCCTTTTCTATGGTTATCATTAAACTCTGCCTTATAGACTTAAATATGGAATATGACTTGCTTTCATTCTACACTAGTGTGCCAAGGCAGTTCCTAAGTGGATTCAAACCACCCCAAAATTCTCTTCCCGAAAATTCAAATCCCATAATTATTACCTTTAGGCCAGATAAAGAAAAAAATAATCCAAAAAGCTAACTTGTTGAGTTGCTATGATCAGTACCTAATACCAATCATTCAGAAAACAACAAAAACGCGGCATTCAGGCACCTTTCCAGATTCAAAGTCCTCTTCCACACTTCTCAACGTGCCTGAGGAAGGCATCCCAAAGGCTCCGGTCAATTCACTCAGTTGTTTCCAAATACTCCACCTTCATCTCTCCCAACATTTGTTGAGTCTACCCTTAACCAGAAGTCTCTTCTCCAGTGACCGTTACAAAAGAGTTTTTTTTTTTTAATCCTCTAAGGAACCTTACCTCAAACATTCTGCTAGTTCCAGATCCTGAATTAACATTTCGCCAGGGAAACGTTTCTGCTGTAGTATAATCCTGCTCTAGCCTAGATATGCCCCAGCCCTTCGCTGTTCTTCCAGAAGCAAAGTCCCAGCACCAGCTGCTCCACCAGCTGCCCCTCCGAGGCCCTTTGCACCAAGCCCTGAAGCAGTGCCTTCGAAACCCAGAGTCCCAGCTCAAGGCCCATTTGCGGGGTTCTCTGATTGCTGCTTCTCCCCGCGTCTGCGCCAAGCCCTCAACCTCCCTCCAGCTCTTAAAGCAGGCGCCTTGGAGAGGGGAAGAGCGTGGCCGGGCCCGGGGGTCCAGAATGGAAGGCCGGCGGCAGGCAGCGTGGGCTTGTCCGCTGGGGAATGGACAGCGAGCGGTCAAAACACTTACCCACATCCTGGTCGAAGGGATTGGTGGCAAAGAGAGGCATCGCCACTGCGTGCTGAGGTGTCCGCAGGGGCTCCCCCTCGACCGCACGGGAGTCAGGGCGCGACGTCGGGAGGGAGACTCCTTAGGCAAAAACAGCAACACAGTCAAATTCTACAGGGTCCGCGACAGCTCCTCCTCTTAACCACCCCCAGCAACCGCGGCCGCGGCGGCAACAGCAAAGGGGCTGGGCAGGCCCCCGCGCGGGGCATGTCGGGAAGCTAGGTGCCCTCGGCGCTGCCTGCGCAGAATCCGTCCAGAACCTGCCCCGCCGGCGCAGGTCCGCAAACCGATACCTTCTACCTGACTCTTCTTTTGATTATTTACACACTGTAGTATAATTAGTGGCTTATTTTTCCGGTTTTCCCCTTGGCCAGGCGGCTCTGAAGGACGGGGTCCTTCGGGCGCGCCGAGGCCGACTAAGGACCCTATGAGTGAATCAGAGACTGGGGAGAAGAAAGAGGGTCGCGTTGGGGCGAGGGTCCCCCTTCCCCCACTAACCCTGCTTATTCAGTTGGTCTTCAGAATGTCGTAGTGTCTCTGAAAGGGAATGTAAGTTCCTTCGCGTCATCTTATAAGTAAAAAGACCCTGAGCTCAGTTGGCCGCGCGAGGTGACCAGGAGCTCGCTTGCATGAAGTCATGTGAGCTAAGGCTTTGGCTCCGATCCCGACGGAGGGGAGTGTCGGGCGCGCGGCGGCCTCCCAGGCCCCGGGAACCGGGCCCCTTCCCGGGGTCCCTGCACGCCCGGCTGCCCAGTGTGCAGAAGGCGGTTCTCCTGGGGCGTCGGCGCCCGCTGACTAACCCTGCAGTCACTAAGCAGCTGTGATGATTAGAAATGACTCTTCCAGCCGGGCATGGTGG
>PVJS01017553.1:0-36022 GCA_004027185.1 Glis glis
AGGGAGAGAGAGAGAGAGAGAGAGAGAGAGACAGGGAGACAGAGAGAGAGAGGGAGAGAGAGAGAGACAGGGAGAGAGAAAGAGAGCTGAGGCTGGCTGCGAACCTGGATCCTCCGGTCTCCACCTCCCAAAGTACTGGGATTACAAGAGTGCACCACCATGCCCGGCTTGTCTGTGATGATTTAAATGTGGGGGGCGGGGGCTGGATTGGGATTCTTGATTCCATGATTATATGTCAGAGAGTCAAATGGTGGCAGTTTTTAAGAACTGGTCCTCAGGGAATAGAGGTAAAGTGGTAGAGACCGAATCCCAGACACAACCCAAGGGACAACATGGAGAATGCACTCACAGGGGACGTCCATACAGCTGGACGGTGGAGACTATTCAGAAAAACTAGCTGATGGGAACAGTAGGGGTAACAACAAGGCTCCATTTCTAGAAATGTCTACCAAGCACATCTGGTAATGGAAAGTACTGAGTGTTCCGAAGAAAACCTTTTAATTCATTCAAGTTTGAAGTAATTGGTCTGAATATAGAGAAACTGAGGCATATAAACATTGAAAGGGCATGCATATAAGGACAGAAACAGCCATACTGTGAGGCACTGTTATGAGATCTAAATAACAAAAAACGAATGTGAATAGCTCCATAGCTATTTTTAAAATTATAACCAGAACTGGATTTTAATATTTCCCCCTTTGCTTTGCTACCCTTTCAATATGGATATTGCCGATCATGCTGGCAGTTCCCTGTCTAAACAGAGTTGAAGTTCACTGCCGTCTCTCCTAGAGGGACAGTTGGATGTGATTCCCTGCACCCTGGGCCTGCTGTACTCCTGCCTCCCTCTACCGTACGGTGTTGAGCCCTGCATGCTTTTCTTCCCATCTGTGAATTTCCACCTAAACTGTACCTTCACTTGCGATTCTCCCCCCAACAGAACAGAATAAGCAAAACAAACAAACAAACAAACAAAAAAACCCAGAACACAACAGGCTCCTCCTCTAAACCCAGAAACAATAGAAATTCTGGTTAGTGCAGTAGCCTGGGCCACACAGCTAGTTACCATGGCCCACACTAGCAGAACTGGGATGATGATTTTTTTGTTTTTTTTTTTTTGTGGTATTGGGGATTGAACCCGGGGCGTTCTACCTCCGAGCTACACCCCCAGCCCTATTTTTTATCCTTTATTTTGAAACCGGGTCTTACGAAGTTGCGGAGGGCCTAAGTAGCTGAGGCTGGCCGCGAACCCAGATCCTCCGGTCTCCGCCTCCCAAGTACTGGGATTACAAGTGTGCGCCACCATGTCTGGCTGGGATGATGATTTTGATTTTGAATTCCGTGTTCCTTTTACGCAGTCTGGCCTTTCCTAGACTGTGGGTTCATGGTGCCAAGCATACACTGCAGAATTGCCCATAGGTTAAATATCTTGTGCGTCTCTCATAAATGTACTGTGTTCTATGTTTCCTACATATGTGCTGGCCCTGAAGTTAACAAGTTTTGTCTGTGTATTTTTTCTACAATTAGGTAGGGAGCCATGACATATTTGTAATGTTAAGAAAAAGATTTAAAAAAATCACCAGGAATCTTGAAGCTACCCAAAAGTTTGCTCTATGGCTGACCCCTGCCGGGGTCCAGCTATCCAAGGGGCTTCTCCTTTCTCCCAAATACTTGCTACCTGCGTTCTCAGACCTTCCTTCCCACGGGGATAAAGCTGTTTCTTGCCACCTTCCCAGACAAATGGCTGATCGACTTAACACGTTAACAAACGAGTTCACACTGGAGTATAAATAGCCAATCAGTAAGAATACAGAGATAGTTTTTTTCCCCTGTGTATTTTAGTCTATTTAATATTTTCTGGTTTTGATAAGGAGGAGAGGGTTGGAGAGAAAATGAGACCTAAGGGCAGATGCCAAGGAATGGTCTAGCAACTCTCACTTTGAGATATTCTCATCCTGTGTGACCAGCCTGGCACAGCTGGGGAGGGTGCCCAGGCATGTGAAGAGTGGGGACATTTGCTTTCCCAGCCTTGTCCCCACGGAGGGGGGGAGGCAGAGGCAAATGGGGTGACGATGTTTATCTATCAAGTCACTTTTTGACCTTGTGGGAAAAAACCCTTCCCAAAGGGATAGAAAGACCATTACTTCCAGGGATTACATTATTTCCCCAAATGGTTCTCTCTCCCAAAGTTTGGCCTTCAAGTTTCTCCCTGAAGATCACAAGACGGACAGGCCCTCCTTCCAAATGAAACCTCTTTAAGACCTTCCCAACAAGCTCTGCTGCCTTCAACAGCAGGTAGAGACACCCACCGCCCAGGTTCAGGTGTGTACCCCGAAGTGTGAGGACCTGCCTAGTACCTTGGCTTGCAGACTAGGTCAGAGCAGCCCACTGTGTCCTATTACCCGGCTCCTTTTAACCTCCAGCCTAAGAGGGCTTAATGAGAAATTGTCAAATCTCAGGATTTCAAGACACTACTCTTGCTTCTAAGGAGGACACACACTGTGTTGTGCAATTAGAGAAAACCAGGCTGAGCTTTCGTCATGCTACATGCAATGCCCAGAAGCCAGACGATGCAGTATTTTTAGTTTTAATTACTGGCTTGTTCTCTGCTCCCTGCCCAAAGACCTCCCTTGCTTTCTCCCCAGAATCTTAATACATTCTCTTCCCCTCACATCCAATCGGCCACATAGATCTTCATTATTCTCCAGACCCTCTCCATCCCCAGTAAAAGAAAGGGAGGAACAAGAAATCAAAAAACCAACGGACCTGGTTTACACATCTTCCCCTCCGGGGACAAGCTCTTAGCCATTTTCTGAAGGCTAGAGTGAGGTGGGAGGTGTAAAACATTACCCTTCCCTCCCCCAAAGAGGCAGTTTTCGACTTCAAAAAACAGCTGTGGTTAAAAAAAAAATCTCCCCGGAACAGCCAGCTGTTTATTTATAAATCTGTGCGCAGGATAGCTTGATTTCTCTCAAAGTGTTTTCAAGAACACGCACGGTGTTTGGGTGAGAGGGGCCGGGGTTACTGGCGGCGAACCAAAGACTGCGGGCTCCAGGAAGGGACTGTCACAAAAGGCTGCGGGGCGGGGATGAGGCTGGGGCGACGGCGACGGCGACGTCGTGGATGCTGCTTGGAGCCAGGCACCGGGCTGCAGCCTTTTGCAGGCGTCCTCGTGGGGGCCGGGCAGCTGCTGTTCTCCCGGGGCCCGGCAGATGGCGGTGTCGGCCCGGCGCTGCGCCGCCGCCCGCGCCCTCCCCGCACAGATGGCTTAATCAGGCCGCGCTGCGGACGTGGAGCCGGGCAGTCAAGTGTTACTGCGTGCCGCAGGTAGCCTGGCAACCGGGAGCATAATACCGAGCAGATGGTGTTCGCACGGCGTGATGGACATCACACACGACAGCCTGAGACAATCCAGGAATTCCCTGGTGACTCGAGGCCCTCTTTACACAAAATGAGTTCTCTCTCCAGCGCCGTGGACCTCCGGGGTTATCGCCCCCTCTCCGCGCTGACACCGAGCGGGTTTCTTATTACGACTTTCCTCCCGGCCCGGGGCGGGGGCTGCGGGGAGGGCGCGGCAGGCGGACGTGCAAGGAGACCGGAGCGCCGGGAGCCGGGGGACGTGGCGGCCGCGGAGGGGCGCACGCCGGGCCCGGGGCGCACGGCCGGGGAGGCCCCGGGAGCCGGGTCTGCAGCGCCGGCCTGCAGCCCCAGTGCAGTCCCCGGGGGCGTAATCCAGCCTCTCGCCCGAGCCTCGCTGCTTCCAAGTCCCGGAGTGGGGGAGTGGGGCCGCGCGCTCCCCGCAGGCCCCGCAGGCTCCGCGCGGTGGCCCTAACAAAGACGCCGGCCGGGCCTCCGGGTGCAGGAGGCCGCGTGGCGCGGATCCCGCCCGCAGTCGGGGGCCCCAGGGTCTCCACCGCGCGCACAGCGCCCGCCAAGACACCCCGAGGGGAGGACGCGCGACAGAGACAGGCTTGCTGGTGGTAGGAACGAAGAGGGATCAGTCGATACATGCACAGAGAAGATGCCCCCCAAACAAATCTGTGCAACACACACACACACACACACACACACACACACACCACTGAACTGGGTCAAGTAATTAAAAAAAAAAAAGAAATCAATCCTTGGGCCAAATGGAATTTCGTCTCAATCCTATATATCCAAAGACCTCTATGTCCAATGTCTCACCAGTACACAGGAGGCTTTCTCCTGTCAAGGTACTAAAGTTTCCCAGGCCGAGGTTTATCAAAGGGGAGAGCTAGCATCACCCTTACCCGCTTGCCCACTGGAGTTGGGCAATTTCATGGCAGCAGTAGGACACACCCAACACCCCTGGGGTGGGGGCTGGAGGGAGGCATCTCACTGCTCCATCCCAGTCCCCACCCCCTGAAATGAAAATCAGATTTGTAAATCACATTTGTAAGATTCCTCCTTGACAACAGAAACTTTGGAGGTGGGAATGGCCAGGAAGATGCTAAAAAATCTCTCCCACCAGAAGGTATGGGCAATTGGGGCACAACAATGAGCTGAATGAGGCGGGGGGGGGGTGTCTCTAAGAGTGGTTCCAGGATCAGCACCATTAGCATCACTTGGGAATTTGCTAGAAATGCAAATTCCCAGGCGCCACCCCCAGGCCCCCTGAAACAGACCCTCTGGAGGTGTTTAATAAGTTCACCAGGTGATTACCCATTTCCCATAGCTTGGGAAGCATTGTGACAACTAATCCTAGCCGATGGGCACCAACTGTGACCTGTGCCCCGATTAGATTGCAAACCTGCATCTTCAAAAGCAAGCCCGATGTGGTGGCGCATGCTTGTAATCCCAGTACTTGGGAGGATGAGACAGGAGGATCGTAGGTTTGAGGACAGCCTCAGCAATTTAGTGAGGCTTTCAGCAACCTAGTGAGACCCTGTTTCCAAATAAATAATAATTAAAAAAATAGTAATGGGGGTGTAGCTCAGAGGTGGAATGCTTCTGGGTTCAATCCCCAGTACTGCAAAAGCAAGCCCGGGTGCTAAGTTGCTTAGGTTTTATTGCCCACTCTTCCTCATTTGGACCAAACTCAATTTTTTCAGAGGGTTGCTCAGGCCAATGATGTTTGCTATGCAAACCCCAAAATTCCAAAGGGACCCCAGGGCCACTATTCTTTTGGGAAGGACAGCCACTCCAGTTGCAGCTCCACTGAGCAGCCTGGGGGATGGGGCAGCTAAGACTGAGGAAAGGGAGAGTCCAGTGCAATTCCCTTGCTCAGGGAGCAGTAGGGATCGCTGGACTTCCCCTGTTAGGATAGGAAGCTAAGATTTGAGGAAAGCCCCCTCTGATCAGAAAGGGTCCTTGAAGCATGCGGAAGACCAGATGGTAACAATGGAAGATAATAACTAAACCCATATGGGACACCATTAGAGGCAAAGCACTGTGCTAAGGCGCTTTTTACCTGTGTAATTAAACTCATTTTGTGGCTCAAAAGACTCCAAGTTGCCGGGCAAGGTGGTACATGCCTGTAATCCCAGTACTTGGGAGGCTGAGATAGGAGGATCACATCAACTTTGAGGTCAGCCTCAGCAACTTAACAATACCCTGTTTCACAAGAAGAAATAAAAAAGGGCTAGGGGTGTGGCTAGGAGAGAGAATGCCCCTGGGTTCAATCCGTAGTACCCCAAGTCTCTGAGAGGTTAACCTCAGAGAGGTAGCTTGTCTGATATCCCAGAGTTGGTGGGGGCATCTGTGGAATTCTGACTTTACCACCATAACATGTATCTGGTCTTAATTAAACAGACCACCCAGGAGGATTCTGGGAAAACGAGATGGGAATGGGGGAAAAGAAGACACAGAATAAAAAAGGTAGAAACTCTATTAGGATCAAAGAATGAAACTGAAAGTGCACAAAAATATTCATTGATTTTTGTTTGTTGACCGATACCCCAACTTGGGATGCCTCTATGGTATCAACTTCGACATTTGAAGAAAGGGCACAAGATTAGACCGTTCAACCGTAAGCAGAAGGAAGAAACAAAATAAAATAAAACCTTAGAATTCCCTTTGAAGCAGATCAAGTGTCAGGGCAGAAATGTGGTTTCAGAATGGTGGCATCTTTTAGAGATTTCCCTTTTCCAAAACAAATTTCCACTGTGGGTTTGGAGAGCTGCTTGCAATAAATTCATAGCAGAGCCCCAACAGGGGCTGCCTCACCTAAACCCCTCTCTCTCAGAAGACTATTACAGAAGGTTGGATTAAAAGGCTTGTTTTGTGATATGTGGTGGTTGTGTCCCCAAGATAAATGAGTTTTGGGGTAGTGATTAGCGACTTAGGAAGCTTATCACTGTAACAGCAATAACTTGAGGCCCAGTGCTAGGGCTGCTAAATGGGTTCAGCAAAGCTCTTTGTTCAGTTTTTAAGGAGCAGTTTGCATTGGGGGACCCAACAGGTTTGGACAGGAACTCAGCTCCTCCAGGGGCCTGGTGACCAGCACACCCAGTCCACATGACAAGCAAGCTGTGGGTTCACTGTCCCAGCCTCTCGGTCATGCAGCACAAGTACTGTTTCTCGTTCTAGCTTAGTCCCTGTAATAATGGGGGCTAGGACTTTCAACTTGGCTTTCTTTCTAGGTTTTCAATGAGCAGAATGGACTAGACAGCGGATAAAGAAACAACATTTGGCCTTCTGCATCTGTGCATTGAAAATACCCAACAAGAAATTACACCTGTGCTGGATTTGTATAGACTCTTCTCCTTATTGTTTTTCTCTAAACAGTACAATATTAACAATGATTTACACAGCATTTACTGTGTAAATGCATTTAGGTATTATGAGTAATCTAGAGATGACCAGGTGTATGGGCAAATATGTATGCAGGTTCTATGCAACTACGATGCCATTTTATGTAAGAGACTTGAGCAACTCCAGATTCTGGTATTCAAGGGGGGTCTTGGAATCAATTCCCCACAGATAACAAGGGATGGCTGTATTTAAAAAATGCATGGGTTTTCTGACTTCTGCCTCCCCCTCCGTGCCCAATCACTGGGGAAAAATTTTAAAAAGCAATGCAGAAAAGCTTAAAGAAAAAAAGGCAATACTCATTCTTACCACTCAAGGGTAACCACTGTAAATATTTTGATGTGCTTTTACATTTCCTCCCAACCTTTCCCCAGTATGCAATAACATATTTTCCATGCTCCTGATCATGGTATATGCATGGTTGTATACCCCACTGATTCTTTTTTTTTTTTTTTTTTTTGCAGTACCGGGGGTTGAACCCAGGGGCGTTATACCTCCGCGCTATGTCCTGGCTCTATTTTTTATACTTTATTTTGAAACCGGGTCTCTCGAAGTTGCAGAGGGCCTCACTAAGGAGAGAGAGAGAGAGAGAGAGAGAGAGAGAGAGAGAGAGAGAGAGACAGGGGGAGAGAGAGAGCGAGAGAGCTGAGGCTGGCCACGAACCCAGATCCTCCGGTCTCCGCCTCCCAAAGTACTGGGATTACAAGCGTGCGCCACCACGCCCAGCAACCTCACTGATTCTTACTGTGTACATGGAAGAGGTAGAAAGTTCCAGCTTTCCAAATGTTTCCAAGTTATAGTTTCCTGGCAGGATGACATCCTTATGGTCTCCTTCCTGGTAAGGTCTTGAGTTCCTTGGGGACCAGGACTATAAGGTTTTTCAGCATCCAGCACAGAGCTGGGACTACAGTTGTAACAACATAAATATTTGCTGAACCCAATTAATTGGCTGTGATGAATTCTAGCCTAAATGATATGAAGAAGGATGGGGGGGGGCAAGATGGCCCTATAATGAACAGCTTCTCTGAACTACCCTTTGCTGACTCTTAAGGAAAGGGTTAAAAGTAGGCAGTCCAGTAAAAGATGTGACAGTGTCATTAACCACAGGAAAGGTCAGCCTTTCAAGGACTTTCTTGGGGATAAAAACAACAAAAATACCATTTGTCCTTATCAGCGCTTTGACCATAGTTGCCATATGTCTCTGCAGTGGAAACACAACTTTGAGAGTTATGCTTTTTCTCTGCCTTTGATGTAAATTATAGAGTTCTTTTGATCCTTTTGTTGTGTTTAATTCCATCACCAAAGCAACTCTAAATTGGTTAAAAGTTCATTAGTGTACAACAAAAGGAACTTGATTAAATAAATTATGGTACATCCATACCATGAATACTAGGCAGCCAATCAAAATCATGCCTTCCCAGACTATCTAGTCACATGGAGAAAAGCTAACAATATAGAGTTGGGAGAGAGGAAGTAAGTTTCTAAAGCACAACCCACAAAATCATGTCGTTGCACAGGACTGTAAGTGATTTTTATTCTTTCAAATTTTCTCGTATGGACCTCTATTGTTTTTAATAAATATTACTACTAAGAGTAAATCTGGCTGGGTGTGGTAGCACATGCCTATCATCCCAGTACTTGGGAGGCTGAGACAGGAGGATCACAGGTTTGAGGCCAGCTTCAACAACTTAGTGAGACCCCTGTTTCAAAATAAAAAATAAAAAGGGCTGAGGGTGTAGTGCGGAGATAGAATGCCCCTGGGTTCAATTCCCAGTGCCAACAAACAAACGAACAAACAAACAAACAAACAAACACACACGAGTAAGTCTCAATTGCCACGGAATGGAATGGAGTGAGCTCACAGGGGACCCTGCCATGTCTGGGTCCTCACCATTTCTCTTCCAGCGGGCGTTTTGCTCTGGAGCGTGCAATAGACAAGCAAGCCTAAGGGGCGGTTCCTCTTTCAAGATCCAGGCGTGGCATGATGGGGTTTGGCTCCAGCTTCCAGAGCACACAGCTCCCCAGTCCTGACCATCTTCCAAGATTCCTCTGAGACACCTGGACAAACTTGCCCTTGGTGGTACTCTTGGTCTCTGTGGCTTTTCTCCCTTCTGAGCTGAAAGCCACAGAGCATGGCCAGCCAGAACCCGGGAGATGGGGAGGCCGCCTTTTGTCTCTGCAGGGGCTGTAAGGAAACCCCAGCTACCAGGGCGGTGACACCTGTCCCCGCGGAGGCCAGCACAGCCTCTGCCGCATCCAGTGACTTGGGCTGTAAGCGGTGTGTGGCTGTTATGTTGGGGTTCCCACCCATATGTCTGCTACTTTTCTTTCCTTGCTTTACAAACAGGGAGGGAAGCGGCCTCCTTCCCCTGCACTGCTAGGAAGGCTTTTTTCTCCTTGAGCTACCGTTTCCTCCAACCCGAGGCTTCCTCCCTCCTTGCCCCGCCCCTTCTGATGAAGTCATCAGAGCAGAGATTGCATAACAGATGCACAGACCCATCCGGTGTTATACTGGGAGGCCAGCCAATGTTTCCATTTATAGACAGGAGCACCACCATGCTGCCAAATGGAGCTCTCTGCTGCAGCCGCTGCATGACAGGAAGAAGGGAAGGAAGGCTAGGGCTCCACCCGCCTAGCCCGGGTGTTTGTGGGGTGGGGTGGCCCAGGGAGACCGGCCCCAAGGTCCTGAGAAGAGCCACTGCTACGGTGTGGCCGCTCTGTGTCCCCTGGCTCTTGCCTCCTCTTAGACACTGCCGGGGCTGGGGCCATGTCACCGGCTCTGCGGCCCCTCGACTGCTGCCCCTGACTGTGGGCAGACCACGCTGGGATGCTGGAGGCTGAGCCCTGTGACAATCTGAAGGTCCCCGCTTAGCACTGCTCAGAGCAGCAGCCTGCTGTGTGGAGGGCTCGGGATTCAGGAGTGCAGGACTCCAGAGGACACGAGACAGCAGAAGAAAGCAGCAACATTCGGAAGCCTGAGATGGGTACTTGGCGTATTTAGAGATTCTGACTGAGAACTAGCTGCTTGGAGGAAGCAGGTCCAGGAGAGGGGCTCCAGATGGTCAGACAGGGTTGGGGTCGCTGGGGGGGCACTCACACCCACAAAGACCCTTGGGTTTAGATTTGGAGATACAGTCTTCAAATAAGCTTTTACGTAGAGATGCTGAGATGCCCTGATAGGGTTGGAAGATACCATCTATTTTACAGCGTTCGACTGTTCCCAGTTACTGGATCGGACTGCTCTCTGTCCATTATCAATATTCTATGTTCCTCATTTATCTTATGATGAATATATTTACACTGCCCTGCACTTTAAAAAAATAAAATCAGTGCTTTTTATTTTCTTAATCCGATTGACATTTCTTCATTTTGTAAATATACCCAGGGACTCCAAAAAATATATATCTTGGATGCCCTGATTCATCCATCCCTCCCTCCTTTCCCTCCCTCCCTCTTTCTTCTTCTTTCTTTCTTTTCTTCCTTTCTTTCTTTCTTTTTCTTCTTTCTTTCTTTCTTTTCTTTCTTTCTTTCTTTCTTTCTTTCTTTCTTCTCTCTCTCTCTCTCTCTCTCTCTCTCTCTCTTTTGTGTGGTAGTAGGAATTGAATCCAGGGGCATTCTACCTCTAAGCTACATCACCAGCCCTGTTTTATTTTTTATTTTGAAACAGAGTCTTCCTAAGTTGCTGAGCGTCTCACTAAGTTGCTGAGGCTAGCTCTGAACCTGCAATCCTCCTGTCTCAGCCTCCCAAGTACTGGAATTATAGGCGTGCACCACCACACCTGGCTCCAATCTTTTCTTAACCTTGAGAAGACCTGGGGGCAAACTGAGATAACAATGGTCTCAGAAGAAACCTGGACCTTAAAGAGAGCCCCCTCCATCCCACGTGTGTGGAGGTAACCACAGCCCGACTCCACACCCCACGCACAGTTACCTGCATAAAGCAATCTGGAAACAACCAGAAACCATCCTCTTTGCAGGTCTTAAACCTCCCACTCATTTTTTTGCCAGAACTCTCCCAGGCAGCACGACTCAGCAGTTCCTGGCCTCCAGTGGGGACTGACGTTACCATCACTATTACTAATAATCAGGAGATTAGACACTTGAGGGGCAGCCTACACTTTCAGCTCACACTTTGTTCTTCCCATTAGGTCAGAGCAGCTGCTCCGCCTTGGGAAGGAAACCTGCCTTTTGCTTAGGATGAAAATGAAGTTGGGAGCTAAATATGGAACTAGACCCTAGGATGGAGGTGAAATTTATGTCAAACTTTCATTTGAAGTGAGAAGTAAATCCATTCCTGCAATATAGGCCTTCTAAGATGGGGGTTATAAGCCAAATCTATTTTGCTACTTATTCTCTCTAAAAAACATAAATATCTTTGCTTACGCATCTGTGATCTATTACTAGTTGTTTTTTTTCTTTTTAATTTCTTTCTACCAGAAGCGAAAGCAACTGTGACCTCCTTACCACAACAGTCTCTTATCTGCCCACCACCTCCCCCATTTTTTCCCTAAGTTTCTTGGACTAATTCTTCCTCCAGCTGGGTGACCTAATACCCCCTTCTGCTCCTGGGGTCCAGGTGGGCTCCTGACAGCCTCCACTGGAGTCACAGACACTTCTGCACAAGGCCACACACTTCCTTGACTGACTGCTACAACTGCTGTCGCTGTGCTCACAGGTGGCTGGGAAGTTACAGTCAGAACCAGAGGGGGCTGAGAAGCGCTGGAGGGGGACAGGGAGGGAGGTCACCTGCTGTTTGGGACATCCATCAACCTGAGAAAGCTTTCCCAAGTATTAAGGCGTTCCGGTCTTCCTTCCCTTTCAACCATTCTCTAATAGAAACACCTAGTTTCTTTTACCATTCAATTGATGAATTTCTTCCTTCTGTTTCTTTACCCTTCATCCTCCCCCATCTGTCCCAGCATTATTTTATCTTATTTATTTATTTTGAAATAGGGTCTTACTAAGCTGCTGAAGGTCTTGCTAAGTTGCCGAGGCTGTCCTTAAACCTGTGATCCTCCTGTCTCAGCCTCCCAAGTACTGGGATAACGGCGTGCACCACTGCACCTGGCCTATTTTATTTTATTTTTTAAAATTTTGACACAGGGTCTTGCTAAGTTGCTGAGGCTGTCCTCAAACCTGTGATCCTCCTGTCTCAGCCTCCCAAGTACTAAGATTACAGGTGTGTGCCACCTTGCCTGGCTAGAATGTATAATTTGACATTAAAGTTTTCTTTCAATTCAGATAGGCATCCCACTTTCTAAAAATACTGTTACTGCTCAAGGAGTCTGCGAGGGACTGCAGCAGGACCAGCAGGGGTGTGCTATAAGAAGTGCATCCCACAGGGATGCTAAGATCCGAGTGGAAAACAGGCTTTACTGTCCCTGAAAAGCTGGGGGTAATGCCCGTGGTTGAGAAGGAAACCATGAAGCGTGCGCTCTGCTTCCATTAGATTCTCATGAAGCCAGCCTGGTCAGACCTGGTCAGCCACGGACCCAAATGTGGGATGAAGGACCCTGGCTACTAGGAATCTTACGCTCTGGGCCAAGTCACTGGAAATCGTCTGGTTCTATTTGGCAAGGGATTCACAGATAAGGGGGGACTTGACCAGAAGCATTGATGGTAGTGTAGATTTGGACTGGAGCGAGAAGAGGAGGAGGAGGAAGGAAGGAGTTGGGCGGCTTGCTGGGGTGCATGGGGGACGGGCCTTGCAGGCGGGACGTCTGATTTAACTAACGGACAACGGGAACCAGGGTAGACTCTTACAGGGAATAAAACAATAACCGCATTACTCTAAGAAGATTGAGTTGGTGTCGGGTAAGGATTAGAAATGGGGCTGGATCAGGAGGAGGAGGGCGGGCAGGAAGGGTTGGGAGGCAGCTTGGGGGTAATCCAGCCAGGAGGGGAGGCAAGCAGGTTCCTGCCTGTGGGAATCAAGACCACAGAGTCCAATTACCTGCAAGGTATTTGATGGCAAGAAGGAGAACGCAGCCCTCTTGACCACATGCAAACATCTGGGTCACTCTCTGGACCACTGGGTCCCATCTCCTACTACTGACTCCTAGTCTGTTGTCCTCGCTCTGCCCAGCCCAGGTGGCAGGGATGGTGAGCCCTATTCGGAGATCAGGTGTAAAAAATCCCAGCATTCCTTGTCCTCCCTTCTATCCAAAAATTGAATATATTTAAATGTGAATTTAGTATATAGTGTTTTAAAATATACCACTTGGCTCTTTCCTTCCTTCCTTCCTTCCTTCCTTCCTTCCTTCCTTCCTTCCATCCATCCTCCCTCCCTCCCTCCCTCTCTCTCTCTTTTGTGGTACTGGAGATTGAACCCAGGGGTGCTCTATCATCACTGAGCTACACCTCCAGACCCCCCCTTTTTTTAAAACAGGTTCTTGGCCAGTTACCTCGTGCTGGCCTCAAAGTTGCACCTCCTGTCTCAACCTCCCAAGTACTGGGATTACAGTCCTGAGTCACCGCACCCAGCTACCACCTGGCTTTTAGTAGGAATATATCTTGAATATTTTCAAAGCCCTAACAATGTATTCTCAGGATGAAAGGAAAATGTCATGTAACAGGAAATAAGACCAAAGCTACTTTGAGAAGAAATCTTTTAGATTTTGTACTTCCTGGTTTCTCCAACTTTCTCTTCTTGCCAAATGTTTCGCTTAACTTTTATCAAGAAAGTCTGATGAAGAATAAGTTATAGGGTGACCCAATTTAGGGTTTTAATGATGAGTAGTCTTTATAACAAATGTGAGAACTAATTATTTCCTAAGCTTAAGCTCTCTTGGATAGACATAGTCAGACAATCGCTCTAGGTCTTATCGCTAAATCTTGTTTGCAACAGAAATGATATTCTATACTTTTATGAACTAGTTAATGTTGCATCTATTCCGCCAATCTTTTAAATCTAAGCCAGAGATGGTGGTGAAAATAATTGCAAACAAAATAGTTAATCCATACAAAGCCACTCTGGCCATTGAAAATTCATGATTGAAGTTCAGAATCCGTTGGTGGTTCCAGGTAAAAACTCATCTTCTATCCTCACCTTGGATGCTGAGTATTGTCTCTGAACACATGAAAAATCTTCTCTTGGAACATTTGCCTTCCCCTTTGAGACACTGAGCGAAGCAGATTCAGGTCCCCACTCTGAAACTGCCACCGGGCTCTGGGAAATGGATTGCTTCACCTATCTGTCCTGTCTGCAGTCTAAGGGAAGGGTTGCAGGTCCCTGGAGGTGTCTCTCTGGCTCTGTGGGCCCAGGCTGCCACCATCTTTCCCACGGAGTCTAAAGGAACGAGATTTCTCAGATGTTTGACAGGGATCCCCACAGGCGGCACATTTGTTCTGCTCTCCCTCCCCCTCCTTGCTCCCATCGAATATGGGATCTTCCTTCTGTGCATCTACCAAAAGCAATGTGTCCAACTATGATTAGGGTTTTTTTTTTTTTTTTGCTGTAGTGGGGATTGAGCCCAGGGGCATTCTACCTTCGAGCTATACCCCCAGCCCTATTTTTTATTTTGAAACAGGGTCTCACTAAGTTGCGGAGGGCCTCACTAAGTAGCTGAGGCTGGCCGCGAACCCAGATCCTCCAGTCTCGGCCTCCCAAGTACTGAGATTACAAGTGTGTGCTACCACGCCCGGCTTTATGTTTTCTTTTATTAAGCCAGTAGAAGAGAGATCGAGCGCTTTCCTTCCTTTGATCAAGTAAAGGTAAAAGAGAGCCAGGGAAGGTAGGGGAGGGAGGGTGGCTGGTATCTGCTGTCCCGGGCTGGGCACACCTTGTTGCTATTTTGGGGGTTCACCTGGAGGAATTCTGGGTTGCCCCATTGTGACTTTGCCTCATGGCCAGAGGTCAGAGACTGTGGCCTATCCTTTTCAGTGTTCTGGGGAAGTGCGAGGGGGTGAGAAGGGATAGAGTCTACCCTTAAAAGGTACAGGAAAATCAAATCTATGCATCCCTCCTGCACAAGTGACTACTTTTCAAGATTCCAGACGATCTGAAGGGAGTCAGCAGGCGGGAAGAACAGTCCACTGAAACCCTTAAAACTGAAAACCAACTTGGGAGGCCGAGACAGGAGGATCTGGGTTCGTGGCCAGCCTCAGCTACTTAGTGAGGCCCTCTCCAACGTACTGAGACCCTGTTTCAAAATAAAGAATAAAAAATTCCCTAGTTCCACAAAAAAAAAAAAATTGAAAACCAAGTGCACACTATGTGTACCCCCTCATACCAGATGAGGAATTTCTCCAAATTAGGAAAAGACAAAGAATAGTTTATAAATGTATAGTTTCTATATTCATCAAGATCATAATCTCCCCTGATTATATCAAATTATGGCAAAGTTCATATTTGACCTACTGCTTTTGCTTTTTGGGCTAGAAACATGAAACATACATGAATGCTAAGTGCTAAAAAGTTTTCACTTAGAGTAACCTTGACCCAAGTACAGGTTGCGTGGCGTTAACATAGACTTTTGCACATATCCTCTTCCTAATCTGTTTTCTCCGGATCCGAGGGAGAATCAGATTGTTCCAGCCCTGGGAACAGCTCGTGAAACTCACCACACAGTGCTCATGGCAACAGGAACTACCTCTTTTGGCGTATGAGCTCTGGTAACTGCCAAGAGTGTTGGGGCTGCCGCCGCTGAGAGCAATGTGGGAAGACAGAGTCTGTCAGGACACGCGAGAGAACCTAACACGGTGGCCACGGTCGTGTTGCACGATTTGCGTGAGCGCTTCTGGACAAATTCTCTTTTCCCATGCGACTCCCAGCCCCACTGTGGCAGTGCTAGTGGGTGAGGTTGCCACTCAACTGGGGTACCAAACAGAAGCCCTTGCTCCAAGGATGGATAATACAGAGTTCTGAGCCACGCAGTAATTATTTTCCAATTATTTGTGCATCGCGATCATTGTAGCTTCTCTTTGTCCTCCCTGCCCGTAAGTGGAGTTGAATAAGAACCTCCAAGTGAAATTCACGTTATTTGAAATCAGCTTAAGAAAACAGACAGCAAGGAACAGCTATTGTTTCATGAATACGGATGGATTACTCGTGTCACCAGAGTGACAGTGACTTTGATTGTACCCCGAAGTGCCAACAGATGCCAAACAGAGCCGTGAAAAACACAAGAAGCTCCAAATGGCAGAATGCTTTGGAATTCATCTGCAGGAATTCCAATCCCCCAAGATAAAGTAGCCTGTGGCTCACATGATATTTCAGTGAAGGGGAAGGGAGGGTTAAGATCCCCTGGTGTCTCCCACAGATACAGATGAGAGGAAGAGAGGGGGACAGTTCCCCAGCCCCTTCCTAGGTCGCATCAGAAGCTTTACAGACTTAATGTAGGCGGTCTGCTGGGGTCACCCTCCAGCTTCAATCACAGCAATGGGTAGGAGGGAAAGGGACACTTCCTAGAGGTCGTGGTTGCACTAATGCATGCAGGCAGACTCTAGATATGGCCTTTGGTGCCGCTTTGGGCTTTCCTCTCTTTGTTGCTTGAAGATTGCAAGCCTTAAATCCTCTTGGAATTTGAAAGTTGCCAACAGAGCTGTATCTAAACCATCCCATGACCCAGGATGAAACCCGACACTGTCATCCATCCCTCCCGTGTTCCCTGTTTGACCCCAGCGCAGAAGCAGGCCCTGGTGCAGCCAATAAGAAAATCTGTAAACAGGGAGTTGGGCCCTCTTCAGGCTCAATTAATTTCTTTGTATATTTTATCCTCCCCCCTCAAAAAAAAGTGTTTTCCCTGAGACCACTATATTTCAAATTTCAAAAGTTAGTGATAAGTTTTGATCCCAATACTTTCAGTCCTCAGGTCTCAGCCCTACTGCTCACCCATCACCTCTCTTTAAATGGGGGTGGGGGAAGGTTCCAGAGAGAAGGGTTTTTGTTTTGCTTTTCCATTTCTGGTTTTGGCTTCAGTTGGAAATGAATGTTCTTTTATGGGAGGGAGGGGTCTACTTCTGTTCCGGACTGAGGCAAGTTGGTTTCTGTGATTCAATCACTCTTTCCCCAAGTTGGAGGTGCTCAGACCTGGAACCAGTCCCCAGACTTCAGGCTCGAACTGTGGCTTGGCGGAGGCCAAGGATGAGTCTTCAGTGTGGGTGGGTGGGTAGTTTCCCACAAGTATGACTTGCCAAATAACAAAGTGTGTCTTAAAATGAACTCTCCCATGTCTGTCTTTTTTTTTTTTTTTAATTTGTGTGTGTGGTACAGGGAATTGAACCCAGGGGCATTCTATCTCCAAGCTACACCCCCAGCCCTTTTTATTTCTTATTTTGAAACAAAGTCTCACTAAGTTTGACAAGGGTCTTGCTAAGTTGCTGAGGGTCTTGCTAAATTGCCGAGGTCTCAAACCTGCGATCCTCCTATCTCAGACCCCCAAGCACTGGGATTACAGGCATGCACTGCCCTGCCCGTCTGTCTCTTCTTAAGGTAACATTTTTGCATATGAGTTCCGATCTCCTGGGAGATGACTATGACGGCTATAGTACTGCTTGGAGTGTTCTTACATACATACATAATCCCCATAGCCCCAAACCCACGCAGTATTAGGTTCTAAAGGCTGGTGCACAAGATGGGCAGGTTTGAAGGACTCCAGGGGACTGGGGAATAGGACCTCATGCCTGGAGGGAGGAGGAAGAGGACACTGAAATAAACCCAGCCCAGGTCACACTTCTGCCCACAGCAAGCCACAGAGTTACAATGACATCTTTGACCTCGAATCCACAAAGGATCCATTCTTATTTCTTGTGGTGTCTGCGTGCAAGGTTACAGTATAGCTTCTTTTGATAAAGAAAGGTACACATTCAAAGTAGAGACCTCCACGGAGCTCCCATGTAAAAGAAGGCCTGTACTGCGTTTATTACTCTTGTGGTCTGGGCCCAGCAGCAGAAATCTGAAGCTTATAATTACCCAGCTGACTCTGAAATAGCCCGGTCTTCGCCCTCGCCTGCGACTCGGAGATGCGAATTCAAACTTCCCTTGCAGGTAGGCATTTCAGGCATTCCTATAAAATGCCACACATGGCTATCTCTAGGTCCTCCCCGAGACATCGTATTTCATCAACTCTAGGACTCATAAATTTTAAGGCACACATTATATACTACTAGAAAGAGGGAGAGAAGACGCTGCCTGCAGAACCGTGGCATGCCATCAATTGTAAGGTGCGTCCTGATTTCAGAGAGGCAGAAACGTGCACCTTGGGATCCCTGAGTGGCAGCCGAGGCACGGAGGCTGGATCCTAGGCCACCCTAGGTCCAGAGAGGCAGCCGTTAGTCCTCCCCCACTGGGTGGCGCCCAAGCTGAACTGAGCCGGGCTCCCTTCACGGTCACAGTCCCACCTCTGAAAAGGGGAGCGTGATGGCCACCACTCAGACCCTCTTTCTTGGGGACAAGGAGAGGACGTCCGTGGGAAGTGGTTGCAGGTCCGGGGAGACCTGGGACCAGGGCTTTCCTCTCCTGGCTTCATGCAGAGCAAGGCTTGGCACAAACACCTGTGTTTTTCTAAGTGGTAGTTAAAAAAAATCTTGATTACACAGTATTGCACATATTTCTTCCCAGAGAGCATGTGTCTAGAAAGGAGGAACATACTCGCTCAGAGGAATGCAGGACTAGCACCTAAGTGATTGGAGCTGGATTCTAGAAGACAGAAAAGCAAGAGGCAGGCAATCATTCTAAGGGGAAAAATGGCCCTCTCCGTTTCTAAACATCGCTTCAGGCTGCTAATGCTCCTGTCACCAGCCACTTCCTGTGGAGACACAGCTGAGGCTCAAGGAGGGAAAGAAAACGGGAGGGCTAAGTTTTTGTGGGCTGGGGTGATTTTTTTTTTGACCAATCTGCTAGGTCAAGATAACAGGAGATACTACAAACGTGAGTAATTTATTCTTCCTGTCTTCAGAAAGACTTACTGCAGTCTCAAGTCTGGTTCAGTAGAGGTTCAACTAGTAAACACCAGATTTAAGCCAGGCGTGGTGGCGCACACCTGTAATCCCGGTACCTGGGAGGCTGAGACAGGAGGATCGCAGGTTCCAGGCCAGCCTCAGCCACTTAGCTGAGACTGAGCAACTCAGTGAGACCCTGTTTCAAATAAAAAATAAAATAAAATAATAAATAAAATAATATAAAATAATACTGGGCGTGGTGGTGCATGTTTGTAATCCCGGTACTTGGGAGGCTGAGACAGGAAGATTGCAGGTTTGTGGACAGCCTCAGCTACTTAGTGAGGCCTTCTGTAACTTAGTGAGAACCTGTTTCAAAAATAAAGAATAAAAAATAGGGCTGGGGTGTAGCTCAGAGGTAGAATGCCCCTGGGTTCAATCCCTGGTACGGAAAAAAAAAATAGGCTGGGGGTGTGGCTCAGAGGTAGAACACAACTGAGTCCAATCCCCAGCAACACACACACACACACACACACACACACACACACACACACAAACTATAACAGAAAAAAAGATTTATGGAAAAAGTGAGCCAAATGTGACTCAGTTCTTTCCTTCCTTCTTCTTCTGTCCTTCTTCAAATCCATCCTTCCCTTTTTCACTGTGGTAAAATACAGGTAACATACATGTATCATTTTCACCATTTTTTTGTGGTACTTGAGGTTGAACCCAGAGGCAGCCTACCTCTGAGCTATACCCCCAGCCTATTTTTTTTTGAAACAGTATCTCACTAAGTTTCTGAGGGTCTCGCTAAGTTGCTGAGGGTCTCCCTAAGTTGCGGAAGCTGGCCTTGAGCCTGCCATCCTCTTGTCTCAGCCTTCCAAGTACCGGGATTACAGGAATGTGCCACGGTGCCTGGCTCATTTTCACCTTTTTTTTTTTTTTTTGCGGTACTGGGGATTGAACCCAGGGGCGTTCTACCTCCAAGCTACACCCCCAGCCCTATTTTTTATTCTTTTTATTTTGGAAACAGGGCCTCACTAAGTAGCTGAGGCTGGCCGTGAACCTGCGAGCCTCCTGTGTCAGCCTCCCAAGTACTGGGATTACAAGCGTGCGCCGCCACGCCTGGCGTTTTCACCATTTTTAAGTAGCATTAAGTAGCAATTCCGTAGCATTAGCACATTCACAGTGTGGTATGGCCATAACCACTACTTCCAGAACTTTTCCATCATCCTAAACAGAATCTCTGTATGAATTAAGCAGCCTTCCTTTCTTTGTTCTTTTCCTTTGATTGATTTATTTTTTGCTGGGACCATTTTAGCTGCTATAATGGGTATTGCTACAAATTGGGAAAGGAATGTGACACACACATGATGGGAAAAATCCGGACTGGAAATTAAAGATCAGTTTTAGAAGCTGTTAAGAGAATTATTAGGAACAGGCCCTTCTAACAGAGTCGAAAGCTTACCATGAAAATAAAATATAATTTTACAGAATGACTGGAGGAAAATCGGGCCATCGCAGACCTTTTAGCTTCCTTCCCTAGACACCTCCCTGAAGCCAAGGCTTCGGGATTAATCAGTTTACAAGGCTACTCAAGAAAGACAGATATCCTGGCCGGTTCCTTTCTTCTGTCCATCTATCTACTGGCCCATCTCTCCTTTCTTTCATACATCCATTTTTTTTTTGTGGTACTGGGGATTGAACCCAGGGGCATTCTACCTCCAAGCTATACCCTCAGCCCTATTTTATTTTTATTTTGAAACAGGGTCTCGCTAGGTTGATGAGAGTCTCACTACTTGCTGAGGCTGTCCTTGAACCTGTGCTCCTCCTGTCTCAGCCTCACAAGTACTGGGATTACAAGTGTGTGCCATCATGCCCAGCGCTTGCATCAACTCTTACTGAGTAAGTGTTAGCACGTGCCAGGCAGTGCTGGGCACCCTGGCTACCAAGAAATACAGGCACAGCTGGCCCTTGGTAACTCCTGCATCAGAGGGAGACAAATGGAAGCAAAGAACTGTGTGATGAGTGAACCGAGGATGAGGGAACGATTAGTTCTGTCTGGGGGCTGGGGTGGGGCAGCAGTGCGAGTTAATGCAAACCCCCTCCCCCAAGGCAGAATTGAGAATCAATATTACCTACTTTGTGAGAGTACATTCATATGTTATAATACAGTTGTGCATATGATAATTATAGACCATGGATGACATGGAACCATAATGATAGTGGACAAGTAAAATATAAAATGGCAATATGACCTGGGCAGGTATAAACAAGTGCATCATGTAAAAAATATAACTATGCAGCTGGGCGTGGTGGCGCATGCCTGTCATCCCAGTACTTGGGAGGCTGAGACAGTAGGATCGCAGGTTTAAGGCCAGCTCAGCAACTTAGCGAGACCCTGTTTCAAAATAAAAAATTAAATAGGGCTGGGGGTGTAGCTCAGAGATAGACCCCACACTGGGCTCAATCCCCAGTACCACACACACACACAAAGGGAAAAATATAACAATGCAAACACAGCAAACACAGTTGTATTAGGGAGGTCAATTATGGGTGATTTTTCAAAATTTAAGCATGTGCTTATATTTCCTTAAATTTTTTCTTTCTAATTATAAATTTATCCACTATAGAAAATTTGGACAACACAGGAAAACAAAATGAGAAAGGAAAATCACTGCTGATTATTAGCACAAAATGGCAATCACTTAATAACTTCCCTATCAAAGTATTCATTCAAGTAAAATAAGGATCGCGGCTGAACATTATTCCATTGTTTGGAGGTGTTATCATTTATTTAACCAATTGTCTATTATTGGACACTGAAATCATTTTCAAATTCTTAACATTTCAACTAATGCTAAAATAAGCCTCTTATATGTAATAAACCTTGGCGCATAGCTCTGATTATTTCTTTAAATAAATACCTAGAAGTAAAAGCTCTGGGTCAGAGAGCATGGGTATTTTTAGGACTCCCATTTTGGTCTCTGTTCCCAAACTGTCCTCTGTCTTGGTTTTTATCTATTTATACTTCCATCAAGAATATACAAGGGTCTCTGGATTATTCAACTTTTAAAAAATGACCAGTTGTCCCAGTGCAACTGTGATTCTGTGTTTCCTTCCTAATGAACAGAACAAACAAGATTACTGTGTCACAGGTAGTCACCCAAGCTTTCCCCTCCGGCCCTCTTCCTCTGCCCACACCCCTGGGTGCAGGCACGGCCGGCCTCTGCTTTCCTTAACCTACCGGCTGACATCAGATGTCTCTCCCTCTTCAGGGCGACGATGGCCCAAGTGCCACAAACACTGCTCCCTCATGTTGTCACCCGAGACTCTTCATCTCATCAGAGGCAGAATCAGGGTGAAAAGCCATGTCTTCATTCCTGTAGTTGGCTTGGCCAGCACCAATTCTTATGAATGACAGCTGTTTTGCTGGTTCATATTCCAACAGCCGTAAGCCAGTACAACACCTGTACGCTCTGGGAAGGAGGAGCCCCAGAGGGACACTGGAGGAAGCCTGCTTCTATCGGCTCAGACGTCCTAATACCTTAGCATCTTGGACTAATGGTAACCATGCCAACAATAATGGCAACCAAGATGGAATCTACTGCTCTGTTACAATGGCAATGGGCTTGACTCAGGATTCCAAATTACTTTTTTTGGTCCACATATATGGTTTATTACAATAGAGAGGGAAAAGAAGAAGACAGAAAGCGGGATGGTGAACTTTTGCATGTTATTATTGAATTAACATCGACACACATAACAAAGAGATACTGTGGATGAAACTATTAAAGGTCAGGAAGTTCTACAAAAATTTTTGGTTGTATGAATTTTAGGTGATAGATCATTATATGGCAATAGTTAACAACCACCACAACAACAACAACAAAATCTAAAACCACGGTGGTGCAAGCCTGGGCATGGTGGCACAAGCTTGTAATTCCAGTACTTGGGAGACTGAGACAGGAGGATCGCAGGTTCGAGGCCAGCCTTAGCAACTTAGTGAGACCCCATTCCAAAATAAAAGATAAAATAGGGCTGGGGGTGTAGCTGAGAGATAGAATACCCCTGAGTTCATCAATCCCCTGTACCACATATATACACACACACAAAATAACCCCAAAACCAAAAACAACATATTCCACATTCTGTAATTTGTAATCCAATTTATTTAATGGGCACTTTGGAGGTCCAAAGTTGGTTGAAAGCAATTTTTGCAAGTTTGAAGACAAATTTCCAGCTCTGCAGAACTTATGTCAAAATACCTCCAGTGATTTCAGGGAGAATAAATCTAGGTGTGAGAAACGGGACCGAAAAGTTAACTCAAATTTTATTTGTTCATTTCCATAATTCATTAGAAACACTGCCCACTGTAGAAGGAAGGAAAGCATGTTTTTCTGCCTTGTGTCATGAGTATAAGAATAGCAAGATATGTAGGTGCTACATCCAACCTTCCAATCCCAATTTGTAGTCATTTAGTTTGCTTTATAAGTAACACTTCCTCCAATGAAAAAAGTTGATGATTTTGAAAAATATGATATGCACTAATAAATGGTTATTCACTTTTTTTATGTGTGGTACTGGGGATTGAACCCAGGGCCTTGAGCATGCCAGGCAACTGCTCTGCTACTGAACTATATCCCCAGCCCTTTCTTAAAAGTTTATTTTGATTCGGTCTCTCTAAGTTGCCCAGGCTGGCACTGAACTTGCGATCCTCCTATCTCAGCCTCCTGAGTAGCTGGGATTACAGGTGTGCGCCACTGCACCTGGCGCTATTCACCATGGTGTTGAATAGATTTTTAAATTTTGAGAAGATTTTTATTACATGCCTCAAGACATACCAGTTGAAGCCAGAAGTATGTTGGTCTACGCAGCAGGATCACAGACGGCTAAAGAAAGACAGTGGCCTTAAAAAGTAGTTCCTCAATATTTTCACAGAATATCCCAAGAATTATACCTGGAAATAAAGTGACGCCAGCCTACACCATCAATGGATCCCGACATACCAGCTAACTTCTCCCTCACAGGAAGCTGCCTTGGAGAAGCTGGTGTGCAAATTCAAGCTGGGAAATAAAATGCTGTTTGGAAATGACTTGGATGTGGCCGTGCTAAGCTGGTTTCGGCTCCTGCTGGCACAGACAGCTTTTTGCTCGGTGCACGCTCCACCTCCCCCCACCTGCAACTCTGCTCCAGCCCGGGTTAATACGTGACAGCTCAGCCCCCGCGAAACAGTTGTTGCCGTGAATATCAGCACACGATCTTCTGGAGAATCAAAGTACGAATCGTTCTCTAAGGAAACATCGAGATTTTGCCAAGCCCAAACCCATGCCCTCCTCCCTGGGGCTTTCAGGGAGGCTCTCTAGCTTTGCAGGACCTGGCGTGAACGCGTGACTAAGTCTCCCGTCAGTGTGGCTCCTACCATCAGCAGCTTGGAAGGCAATTCTCACAGCAAACAGATAAGTCACCGTGGAACCACAGTGAAATCGGCAGCTCTGCTCTCTCTGCTCTATACTCAAACTCATGCCTCTGTGTCTCCGGCCTCGGAATGGTGCCGCCATCTTGCTAATCTGATATTTGGGGCAGGGGCTCATCATAGACCCTTCCTTCCCCCACTTGTTCTTCATGCCCAGGTTGTTGGAGAATGTGGTAGATTTTACCTCTAACACACCATCCCTCCTGGCATTTCATTAGTCTGGGTGATTAACTTCCATTGGATCACTCTGCAGGTCTATTTCCTGCTCTTGGTTCCCTTCAATACCCTCCAGCCACCTCCATACAGAGAATCTTTCTGATCACGCTTGGACTCTCCAGCACTCCTCCCCATATCCCCTCAATAGCAAGGAAAAATCATATTCCATAACAGGGCACACTTCATGATCCAGATCTCTAGCCCAACCAGTTGACGGTCACCACTGGCCCCCGCAGCACTCTGGTCCTACCAAATTACTTATAGTTGGCTGAATGGGCCTTGCTGTCTGTTATAGTTAGATATAAAATGTCCCCTAAAGAGCTCATTTATTAATGTTTGGAGCTGATATAATTAAGTCATGAGAGTTGTAATCCCAGAAGTGGATAAATCCATTGTAATGGATTTACTGGGTGGTACCTGGTAGGCCGGTAGGGTGTGGCTGGAGGAGGTGGTCCCTGGGGGTGCGGCCTTGGAGATTATATATGGTTCCTCCTCCCCCGGCTCTCTTTCTTGCTTCCAGCCTCTCCATGATGTGACCACAGTCCATGTGTTCTCCCTCTCTCCACTTCCTGCCCCAATGCCCTGAGATCCACGGTCCCTGGCATCACATGGACTGAACCCAAAAGCATAAGAAAATAAATCTTTCCTCTAAATTACATGGTCGATCTTTAGATTATAGCTGCAAGAATGCTGACCAGAATACTCTCCTCTGTTTTCTCTATTTCCAATCCTCCTACCTTTACTCTTCACCTGGCTAACTCCGTCTACTTGTCTTTAATACTGAACTCTAATATCACACCCTGGAAGACATCCCTGCCATCAGCTTGGCTGTTTGTTATCTGTATGACCCACTGTGGCTAAGTTCTTTTTTATTTTTTCTGTCATACTGGGGATTGAACCCAGGCATATTCTACCTCTGAACTACACCCCTAGTCCTGTTTTATTCTTTTTATTTTGGAACAGGTTCTCACTAAGTTGCTGAGGCTGGCCTCGAAACTGCACTTCTCCTGTCTCAGCCTCCCAAGTACTGGGATTACAGGGGTGCTCCACCATGCTCCTTCTAGCCATGCGCAGCTGCAGCAAGATGTTCTGTATGCTATCAAACATTCCTGGTTCCCTCCTGTGGCCTCCCTCTATTTTCCATCAACCTGCCCAGAGCAGCCATTTCCACATTTCTATCTACGCCATCCGATGACTCCCAAATTCCTCTCTATGAGTCACATCTTCCTTGAGACTTTTCCTGGACCAAACTACATTTTCATGGAGATTGCCAGCCACTGACAAATACTCCAAGTGATATATATCCCTGTTGCCAAAATATCAATCACACACTCAAAGGATGGCTGAGCCTGAAGGGACCTCTGGCAGTGCGGCACCTGAACTTCTCTTGATGAGAATCGACAGGAGATTTTGTTAGATGTTTGTCCATCCATCCATCTGTGAAAAATCACAGCGATTGGTTGAGAGGCTGGTTCTCAACTGAACATAATGTATTTGGAGACAGATGTCCAACGAATCACAGTCACCCAGAGAGAACCTTCTCGCCCATGTGATTTCTCTCTAATCCCTGATGTTCAAACTGACGTGGAGGGGAAGAGAGAAATGTGTCCAGATAAAGCTTTCAGGCGGGGTTGTATGGGGCACAACAGTTATGACAGAGAGAGAGAGAGAGAGAGAGAGAGAGAGAGAGAGAGAGAGAAAGAGATCTGTAGCAGAATGGTCCAGTTATTCCCTGGGGAAAACAACAAACAACATCAAGAGGCCTGGGAGATGACTGTGCACTGCCTTGAATATCAACAGACAAGAGCACACAGAATAAACAGAAAAATCTGCTGGGATGGGAGATGTCCTCAGGGCTCACATGGCAGAGAGACCCCCACCTCCCACCACTCCATATCCAATCTGATCTTGTCCAGGACTCAGCCTCTCTCCTCACCTTGAATCAATATTTCTCTCCGACAAATCTAGCTGCTATTAGGCTGTAATCCTGTTTCAGGTATAGGAGACCAACCTAAGGTCTTGGCCATAAATTATTTTAGCACCTAGGCAAATAGGCTTCTAGATTCTAAAAAGAATTGCAGATGTTAGAAGAGATCTCCAGGACCATTAGATAATTTTGTTTTCACATAGGAGTGAAAGTGAACAGGACACTGTTTCCAGCAAAGTTTTACAATAAAAGATGAAATGCAGGATTTGTGAAAACCAAGAAGCTGCCTTTTCCACCATTCCTTAGTGCTGTTAATCTGCTACATGTACGACGTCTCCAATCTGGTTTCCAGATTGGTGTCGACCTGGAAAGAGTTTGCTAATGAAAGCTCTGGGGCACAGTTGTTGATCAGAGATAATGATACAAACTTGAAAAGATGAGCTAAAAACTGCCTGTGGCATTTCTAAGATGCTGGAAAGTCAAGAAGAAACTCAGATGGAACTTAGCAGAGATACAGCTAGAATTTAGGTGAAAAGAATCAGCTATGCAGGTTCAGGATGGGAGGCAGAGAAATGGCTTAGATGAAATGTGGGCTTTGGAGTCAGTCTGCTGGGTTCAAATTCCAGCACTTTGGGCAAATTACGTGATCCCACTCAGCTTCAGGATAGGTGGGAGAATTAAGGATAGTACTGATGATACAATGTTCAGCATAGCAACTGCTTCAGGGGCACAGGACATGCTCAGTAATTGGGAGCTGCTATTAGTATAATTATTAAATGTAGTCTAATAGGGGTTGGTTGTATGCAAAACACTAAAGTGTTTTATTGTCCACAAGAGCAGTAAGGACTGACCAAGTGACGAGGCTATAAAACAAGCGAATTTGAACCTCAGCAGCAGATGTGGGGAGGAAAGTGTACTGATTCTGTACTGGTCTGAAGCTATCTGCAGGACTGACTGTTCAGTCCAGGGTGCCCTGGTTAGAGATACCAGGAGGCTAGAGGGTATCCAGGGTTGTGCAGCATGATAGTGAGTGTTATAGTTAGATATAAAATGTCCTCTAAAGAGTTCACTTATTAATGTTTGAAGCTGACGTAATTGAGTCATGAGCATTGTAATGGATTTACCTGGGTGGTACCTGGTGGGCCTGTAGGGTGTGGCAGGAGGAGGTGGTACCTGGGGGTGCAGCCTTGGGGATTATATAAAGGGTTCCTCCTCCCCCTGCTCTCTCTCTTGCTTCCGGCCTCCGTGATGTAAAGAACACAGCCCCTGTGCTCTCCATCCACCTCCCGCCGCCATGCCCTGGGATCCAAGGTCCCTGGCCTCACATGGACTGAACCTGTAAGAAAATAAATCTTCTTTCCTCTAAGTTACATGGTCAATCTTTAGATTATAGCTTCATGAATGCTGACGGATACAGTGAGAAACAGGTGAAGGAATGGGATGCATTTGGTAAAGAAAAATGAGTGTAACACAGGTCCTAATGCTCCTGAGATACTTGAGGAGAGGCAGAGGTGAGTCAAAGGAGTCTGTTATTCTAGAGGACAAAGCACTAAAAGACTTCAGCTGAGCTTGCCCACAAAAGGGAAGGCTTTTCAACAGACTGGACAATGGAACAGACTGCCTGATTCTCCGTTGCTGTGCGTGTTAAAAGAGAGCCTGGGTGAGAGTCGCTTGGGGAAACTGGAGAGGTCTTCACAATTGCTCCCCGTCATCCCTTTCCCCGCGCCAGCGGTGACAGCCTCTACTGCGTGACCTCACCAGGCTCCCTCTTGTCTCCTTAATTACTATTAGGAAGGACGCAGTCTCCTGATTCCTAACCTTTCCCACATTCTCATGCACAGAGACACATTCATCCAATAAATACTCACTGGTGGCAGTCTATGGGCAGACACCGTGCTACTCGACAGGAACTACAAAGATGAATGAAGTATGTCCCAGGGAGCACCTGGGCTAGTGAGAAAACGGACCCCTTGACAGATGGCGATGCCGTGATGAGATAAACACCGTGACAGAGATTAGCACCAGGCCCTGGAAACGCAAAGGGATTCAACTAAGGAGAGCCAGGGAGGGCTTTCTAGGGGGATTCTGGAAGCTTGTTATGGTTTGAATCTAGAATGTCCCCCCAAAAGTTTGTGTGTTGAAAGCATGGTTCCCCAGTGCAGCAAGGTTCAGAGGTGGAGCTTTCAGGCAATGGTTGGATCATGAGGGCTCTGATCTCATAGTGGATTAATCCATTTGATGGATTAATCCACTGATGGCTGAATGGACTACTGGGAGGTGGAAACTAGTCGAAGGAAGTGGGTCACTGGGAGTATGTCCCCTTGTAAGGGTTTATCTTCTCCCTAGTATTTTCTCTCTTTCTCTGCTTCCTGACTGCCATGAGCTGAGCAGCTTTCTTCTGCCACACCCTGCCACCATGATATTTCTGACTTGGAGCCAGCCTACTATTGACTGACCTCTGGAATCATGAGCCAAAATAAAACTTTCCTCCTCTAAGTTGTTCTTATCAGGTATTTTGGTCATAGTGACAAAAAAGTGACTAACATATACAGGGATTAGTTAGGTAAAACATTAGTGGCAACAGAGACAACATGAGCAAAGCAATGGAAGTATGAAATACCCTGTGGACAAGCAGTTTAGACTTTGCTGGACTGTCAAGTGCAGGGCAGGACTTAGGAGGAAATGGCTGGAGAGGCTGGGAGGGAAGACAGTCCAGAGAGCCCAGTGTTGAGTTTCTATGGGATTTCGTGTCATATGCATAGACTCACACCATATGAGGGTCTCTTGCTCAAGACACAGGATCTCAATTAGTCCCTGCCCTCTAGAAATTATTTATTTATTTATTTATTTATTTATTTATTTATTTATTTATTTTTGCGGTACCGGGGATTGAACCCAGGGGCGTTCTACCTCCGCGCTACACCCCCGGCCCTATTTTTTTTATATTTTATTTTGAAACCAGGTCTCATGAAGTTGCGGAGGGCCTCACTAGGTAGAGAGAGAGAGAGAGAGAGAGAGAGAGAGAGACAGAGACAGGGACAGAGAGAGAGAGAGAGAGAGAGAGAGAGAGCTGAGGCTGACTGAGAACCCGGATCCTCCGGTCTCTGCCTCCCAAAGTACTGGGATTACAAGCGTGCGCCACCACGCCCAGCTTAGAAATTATTTATATAATCGTTTATTTCATTACTGTGTTACTCAGCATGCTCGCACTATAACACATGCCTGAGATAATCAACTTATAAAGAGGAAAGGTTTATTTTGGCTGTCAGTTTTGGAGAGCCTGTCCATGGTCAGTTGACCCTTTGCTTTTGGGCTTATACTGAGGCAGTACATGTCAGGGAGCATGTGGCAGAACAAAGCCATTCACTGCATTCACAGGACATGAAAAAAAGAGAAAAAGGGACAAAAATATTAAGAGCCCCTTTAAGGGAATGCCCCAGTGACCTGAACATCTCCCACTAGGCTCCACCTCTTGAAGGATCCACCACTTCCCAATAGCCCCATGGGCTAGCGACCAAGTTTCCAACACATGGGCCTTTGGGGGACACTTATCTAAGCCATAGATAGCAATGGCCATGTGTGTGCTCTGTCCCCTAAGCACAGGGACCTTGTCTAAGTGATTGCTTTACCCTCAGTGTCTAGTCCAGTGCTTGATGTTTAGTAGGTGCCCCGTATGTTGTATGTTTTCATTGAAAGAATGCATGGGAATAGAAAAGATGCAATCTCACAGGGTTTTTGTGAGGTTCCTTAAGCAACTGTATGCAATGTGCTTTCAGATGCACCGACCCGGGCAAGCACTAATGAGGGAGAGCTACTGTTATTCTTACTCATTTGCATTTCTTGTTCTCCTGTGTGTTGGTTTTGCGAGTGAGCCAACTGCTCAGTACCTTTGCTTTTGTGTCTGCCCGTTTAACACATTTTGATGCACAATGGTGCTTGCCAAACAACAACAGCCTCTGAAGAAGCCCCAACATACAGAGAGTTATACAACTATTCAGCACCATCAACCACAAAATGACACTCAAAGGAGAGTGAAGAAGAGCTCATTTTCTCAATGGATATCCTAAAACTCATCCTCGTCGGAGTCCTCAAAAGAGTGTACAAGCGCCACACAAGGTTCCACTGCTGGACTGATGGACCAAATGGGTACCCCAAGGGAATGCTGGATAAGAGGCAAGTGGACCATGGGAGGGAAGAAATGGTTGGAGGGAAGAAATGGTTATTTATAGACCCCCACTAACCCTAGAAACCACCAGAGGGGAGTTTAATCTGGTGGGGTGAGGCCAGGCACAGTGACAGTCTCCCCAGGGAGGGCAGGAGGGGGCTGTGTGCATAGTTGGTTGTCCAAGGGTAAAAAAAAAGGGAGGTTTCCTCATTGCTTTCTCTGGATGCTCTTGGTGTAGTGTTGTTCTGGTCTGTACATGGCCTGGGACTGGCTGATCTTGGTTACAGGGAATTAGACCAGTGACGCTCAGTGTACATTTCTTGTTCTGAATTTTGAGGGGGAACAGAACTTTCTCTGAGAATCCAAGGACTTATTCATAGGTGACAATCCAGCTTTTTAGGGTATGGTAAGAAGGTCATTCATCTCTTGTGGGCAAAAACTGAACTCCAGATTTTTCCCAAAGCAGGATTAAGCCTGGAGGAAACATAATGTTCCTGTTCATTTTCAAGTCCCCAAAGGATCCATTCCTGAAAGGAAATCTCAGAGTCTACCTGTTCCCTGAATGACTAAGGCCCCAGGAAAAGTTGAAGAGGAGCCTGATTTTGTGGGAATGAGTGAGGCAGTTGCTCTGAGTTGGCCACTGTATGGCCATCTGTTTTGGGGAGCTTCTAGAATCACAGGGCCAGAGAGAGGTACATGGCATTAAACCATGCTGGGCCCCTGTACCAGGGCTTCTGGTTCAGGTCAGTTCTTGAGTTGGTCAGGTGAGTTCTTGAGTTAGGAGAGAAAATGAAGCTCAGGTGTTAAAAGCTTGGGGGAAGCTGAAATGACTTCGATTGCCAAAATAAACAAAATTGCTTAATTAATCTAACTGAAAAAAAAAACCTGTTCAGCATTGGATTAAAAAAAATCATGTTGATGCTGCCCCTGTTTATTTGGCTGAGTGCTGGACCGGGAGGGTATATTTAGCCTCACTGTGCTTGCAGGATTGCATCTTGTAGCTCAACAGGAAGTATCTGGAGTCACAGCTAAAGATATCTCTGCATGTTCAGAAATTTACGAGCAGCTGTAAAGAGGAGCTATGGTGGGCAGAGGGCTGGAACAGTCGTCTCCCTTTCAAATGAGAGAGGCCGCCGAATTAAACACATGAATATACCAAGTTCATGGCAGGCAGAGTGCACCTGACATGCTAAAAATAGCCAGAGGGGAAGTGCTTCTGTTGCTAACATAATACCAAACTGATATGCTCCTTTCCAAACCTACCAGAAATGGGCGAAGGGGTAGTGGATGAGATTCCAAAAAGTGTGTTAGAAACCACGCCAAGGTGAAGGCAATAATTTCCTAGCTTTGCCACTTTTCAAAAACAAATGGATTCCTTAAACCGAGGGAACCGAAGTAGCAGTGATTAATATATTATTTTTTAATAACACGAGACAGAAATGGTAGCCCCCAAAAGACACTGCATACCTGGATGTGTAGCCCTGCTGACAAGCAGTCCTTTTCCATCTTGGTCAGGAGCCATTTATTTTTAAACATCCTTTTGCAAGACTCCCTTATCGGCAGCCCCACACCCTGCTCACTAATGCCTGGCTGAAAGGCCCCTGCTTAATGGCGTGGACAAGGATGAGCATGTGCCACCCTGTGCGGCAGGCAGAGGCGGCCACTACCCTTTCCAGATGGCCAGCAGATCCAGGAATGACTGAACTTTCATTCTGTGACTGAGGACACTGCTTCGGCTTTCCAAGTGTCGCTTTCTCTTTTGTGCAACGTGGCGCTAATAAAGACCAGCCTGGTGGCCTCTTAAGGTTGTAGTGGAGCTGGAACGAGCTAATGTGTGCACGAGCACTTTGTGGATATGAGGGGAGATGTCCTTACCTGGCATCCTACTGGAAAGGCAAAGAATTGCAGCATCGCCACGTGACTAGAGAGCCTGTGCTCTCTTTGGTGGGAAGGTGACATCTTAAGGCACTATCCATGTCCCTTCCACAGGGACTGCAGGAAGTATGCTTATTTTCCTTCTTAGCTTGGCTCATCGCCGTCATTGCTGGTTGTATTCTGGCTGCCATAACTCTCGTCTGCACAGCTCGCAAAGCAGGGCGGGGCCTGAGCTCAGTGGGAAGCAGGGACTGAGGCACAGGGGTCCCAACCTTGATGGCAATGGTTGATGGATGCCACCCTGGGACTGGCCCCTGTGCTGGTTAGTTCCCATGACCCACCTCCTTTTACTCACACCAACAGCTGCTGTTTGGCTGCTGTTTCACGGAGGGAATTATGATTTATTTTCTTTGGTTCTTCTCTTCCTCTCTGCCTCACATGTTTCATCTAAATCTGATAAAAAGTTATAAATTCACCATGATGGTGCTTGTGATGCATATGGACAAAAATATATATATGCATGTTGTCTAAAACTGAAGGGAGTAGTAAAAAAAATGAAATTAGTTGTGCTGGGATGATGGGATCATGGAGGCTTCTCTTGCCCCCTTTTCTGCACTGTCTAATGTTGTTAAATAGTCTCTAAAGTTAAAAAAAAAAGAAAGAAAGAAAAAAGAAAAGAACTGTAATAGGAGTTTTAGCATTTTATAAAATGGCAGTGGTTACCCTGATTTTTGCTTTCTTGGGCTTGAAAGTGCAAAGTTAAAGAAATGCCACATAGGCTAAAGTATTTCAGTATAAATAATCACATTTTTCAGCCTCTAGAATATTTCAAGGGTGGCCTCTTTCATTTCAAGGTATTTTTTTTTTGGAGAATGCAATAAATGGCAAAAGGTTTGTGATGTTTAAAAACTAGAAATCAAATCATAGCTTTCTTATTTGTGTTGAAGGCTCAGTCCCCAGCCTCTGATGCTACTGGGAGGTGGTGGAACTTCAGGAGGTGGAGCCTAATGGAAGGAAGTCAGGTCATTTGGTCCTTGACAGGGATATTGGGACCCCAGTTCCTTCTCTTCCTCTCTTTGGTTCCTGGCCACCATGAGGTGAGCAGATTCCTTTGCCACGTGCTCCCACCACAACGTACTACCTCTCCATAGGCTCCAAAGCAAATCAACCAACCATGGACTGAAACCTACAAAACTGTGAACCAAATTACACCCACCAGCCCCGAGACACAGTCTTGCTATATTGCCCAGGTTGACTTCAAACTCCTCCTGCCTCAGCCTTCCAAGTAGCTGGGATCACAGGCATGTACCACCATGCCTGGCTAAACTTTTTCTGGTTTTAAGTTGATTCATCTCAGGTATTTGTTATAGTAATGGAAAGCTGACTAACAAAGAAGTCTGCAATCTATTCAACCAATAAAGAATAAAGTCTTTGTCAAGCACCTTCTATGAGCCGAATATTAGGCAAGGTGTCATATTTCCCCCAGTTCACCTTTTCCTATTTCTTCTCCTACAGAGCATCATCACTGGTTGTTTTGGCACACGGCAGTCAGAATCCTTCACAGATGATTTTTCTTTAAGCTCTAGGTGCCAAGACAGTATCAGTGAAGGGAACTTCTAACAACGTGTGCTTCCTCCAATAAACAACCATAAACCATTATAAAACAGGGTTTGGCACCTGTGCAGCCAGCCACACTCCACTGTTTCTTCAGGGGTTCCATAACAGAACGGACACCTGCTCAGATCTTCTCCATTTTCTCGAGGCAACTCCAAGTTCACCATTTCCCCTAGCTTGATTTAAAAATTTCTCTCTCTGCCGGGCATGGTGGCGCACGCTTGTAATCCCAGTACTTTGGGAGGCGGAGACCGGAGGATCCGGGTTTGTGGCCAGCCTCTCCCTGTCTCTCTCTCTCTCTCTACTTAGTGAGGCCCTCCACAACTACGTGAGACCCGGTTTCAAAATAAAGTATAAAAAATAGGGCTGGGGCTATAGCGCGGAGGTAGAACGCCCCTGGGTTCAATCCCCCGTACCGCAAAAAAAAAAAAAAAAAAAAAAAAAATTCTCTCTCTGACAAAGAGGTAGCTGGAGACCAGGTGAGGTCTTCATGGCTGCTGGGCTCTCATTGCACAAGGAGGAAGCCTGAGGCAAAGGCCAAGGTTGTCTACTGCTTTGTCTCCCTGTACGTTGGCTACACAGCCATGGCTCTGGGGAGTTCATGAACAACATCAGATAATAAGCGTGAGGTTGACCTGGTTCTTCCCCACACTACAGTGTCCATGCATGAAAAATTGGGAGTAATGATATGTGTTCCTGCCTATCTTGCAAAAATAGTTTGTGACCACCATTACGGCCTACTTAATGATCGTTCCAATTTGGTCACCTCCGTGGATCAATTTATATTCCTTTGACTCCCCCCAAAAAAACAAACAGACAAAATAAAACATTAGCACCACCATAACTTTCCAGTGGGCATAGGTGGTTAACCTAACATCTATCCACTCATCTCAGCACTACATCTCTTTCAGTGGCACCAAGGGACATGTTAGGAAGTCCCGTTGTCTCTGTCAATGTCAACCCCAAAGGGTGAGGGCCACACACCCAACCTCTCGCTTTGTCTAATGTCACATCATAGATCTGTCACCCAGGAGACTGGTCAAAGCCATTTAACTTTCTTTTTCTTTTCTTTTCTTTTCTTTCTTTTTTTTTTTTTTTTGCACAGTACCGGGGATTGAACCCAGGTGTGTTCTACCTTGGAACTAGACCCCCGGGCCTATTTTTTATCCTTTATTTTGAAACCGGGTGTCACGAAGTTGCGTAGGGCCTCACTAAGTAGTGAGGCTGGCCGCGAACCTGGATCCTCTGGTCTCAGCCTCCCAAATACTGGGATTACAAGCGTGCGCCACCACGTCTGGATTCTTTTCTTTTTTTTTATTGGTGCACTGTAATCATACATTTTGATGGGTTTCAGGGTGGTAGAAGTATACATGCACACATTGGTCAATTAACCCTCCCCAATTCCCACCCCCATTCCCCCCCTTCCCTCCTTCTCGTGCTCAGCATAGGAGTTGACTTTGGAGAATGGAAACCCAACTACCAGACTAATGCATGTGTATCTATGTTTATAGCTGCACAATTCACAACTGCCAAACTATGGAACCAGCCAAGGTGTCCATCAACAGAAGAATGGATTACAAAACTATGGGATATGTGCACAATGGAATTTTACACAGCCATCAAGAAGAACAAAATTACATCATTTGCAGGGAAATGGATGGAATTAGAGAACATTATGCTTAGTGAGATTAGTCATTCACAAAAAGTGAAAGTCGGATGCTCTCCCTAATATGCGGAAGCTAGGGAGAAGAGGGCATAGGAGGGACTCCAGACAAAGATGGAGAAAACCTCAGATGAACAAAGAAGGAGAACTAACTGAGGGGGATGGGAAGAGGGAAACACCCTAATGCACAGGATGTACATACAAATATATCAAAGTCAAAGCCATTTAAAAAGTGATGTGAGCCGGGCGTGGTGGCGCACGCTTGTAATCCCAGTACTTTGGGAGGCGGAGACCGGAGGATCCGGGTTCGCGGCCAGCCTCAGCTCGCGCATGCGTGCGCGCTCTCTCTGTCTCTCCTTGTCTCTCTCTCTCTCTTTACTTAGTGAGGCCCTCCGCAACTTCGTGAGACCCGGTTTCAAAATAAAGTATAAAAAAATA